>JABUQX010027132.1:20000-41417 GCA_015478945.1 Trachelipus rathkii
ATATATATATATATATCATATATATATATATATATATATATATATATAATATATATTATATATATATATATTATATATATATATATATATATAGTAATATTGATATATATATATATAACTATATATATATATAATATTATATATATATATATATATATATTATATATATATATATATATATATATATATATATATATATATATATATATTTATATCTATATTATATATATATATATATATAATAGTAGTAATATATATTATATATATATATTATGATATATATCTATTATATATATATACTATATATATAATATTATATATATATATATAATATATATAAATAATATTATATATATATATAGTTATAATATATATTATTATATCTATAAATATATTTATATATAATATACCGGTAATATATTTATATATATATATTATAATATATATATATTATATATCATATTATATATATATATATATATATTATATTATATAATATAATATATATATATAATATATATATATATATATATATTATATATATATATATATATATATATATATAATATATAATATTTAATATATATTAACGAATATATATATATATACTGTAATATATATATATATATATTATATATAATAATATATTATATTATATATTAATATATATTATATCTATAGTGTATATATATATATATAATATACTATAATATAGTATATATATATATATATATATAATATATTTTATATAGATATATTATTAGGGATGTACCGATAGTAATCGGTATCATATGCAGATCAGCACATTTTTTTTGGAGATCAGTTTGGTTAATAATGGCCGATACTGTTACATTTTAGGTGAAAAATTAAGAGAATTTTTAGATTCAAAAAATAAATCATAAGTTTCGATATACATAGCTAGTACTAGGGCTTTGTTTTTTTTTCTCTATTTCCTTTATAATTAGATTTTTAGCGTTTGAAGGTTTAGCGTAACATCTTACCTATTTGGAAAGCCATTATATATAACTTATTACAGAATTTAACTTCTCCTACTTTTGTAGTTGATCAATAGTATTTTTCTTTCTTTTTTTTTACGCAATTTTGTGAGAGTGTGAGAGTACGTGAGTGTTTTTAAACTTTCTGATTAGTTCATATTTTAGATATTGGCTGTTATAGTAGTGTTGATGGGGACCTTTGAAATTTAGGTTTTAGCGTACAAATAATTTTTCCTCATTTCTCCGTTGGTTTTTGTCTATTTATTTCTGTCTGATTTTTTTTTTTTTTTTTTTTTTTTTTTTTTTGTGATTGGTGTGGTTGTGTTTGAAGTGGGTGTACACAGGGAGTGGCTTTCTATTGACTTTACCAACATCAATGGCTTGCACTCTAACTCTGCACCCATGGAATACCACCTCTCTAAACCTAACCCTAATTTTATGCTCTTGCTGAGTCCACAGATGGCTAAGAGATTCATCCTCCAATGTTTAATATAAAATCCCAACCACTATACTTATTTCATAAATTTCCATCTGAAGGGTGGAGTATTGCCTATGTAAACATAAACACTCTTTAATAACACATCTCGAGAATCCGAATTCTCCTATACTTCGATGCCTCTGTGGGTTTAACAAAATCTTTTCTTTCTCTATACATAATCTTATGCTTCTCTACTGTCCTCCTAACATAACAGATTTTCATGCCTTTTTTGGTTACCCTTACTATTTTCTCCAAGCTGTTATATCTTCTTCATTCCAAATACTTCGGGTCCCGCTATTTAGGGATTTCAAATGTACACAACACCGAATGGTTGGGTTCCTCTACATTGATATAGAAGGGGGAGGAAGCAGAATCATTCAGTATTCTCAACGCCTCTGGAGCAACTAATTAAAGAATCTACACACATTCAGGTCGCTCCCAACGATTCTTGAACACGACTTGACCTACTATTTCACCACTAGTCCTTCTCTCTATAAATACACCACCCTCGCTCCTCTCGGTAAATCTGACCACAACCTTATATCTCTTAATTTTAATACTTTCTCTCCAACATCTCCATCCTGCCTTATGTGTTTTTTTCTGGCACTTGGATTGGGCCAATTGGGGGGAATTGTGGTTCTATGCTAACTATAATTGGAGTGACTGCTTTGACTCTGAAGACGCTTCAGCTTCTGCCGAAGAAGTGGGAGCTGTAATCGTTGATGGGATGAGCAGGATCATTCCTTCTTGGACTAAAATCTTTTTCTCCTCAAAATCTATGGTTCGATCGTGCTTGTTCTCTGGCCATTCAGGCTAGAGAGTGCGTATCGGGTGTGGAAAAATTCTCGTTCTCCTATCACTCTTGCCAATTTTCATTCAGCTAGAAATCGTTGCAGGGATACTCTTCGAGGAGCAAACCGAACTTTCATTAAATGATAGTGGCATAACATCCTTGGTTCTCCTACTGACAAATCTTTCTGGCCTTTTGCCAAAAACATATTTAACTTTTGTAAATCATCCTTTCCTCCTCTTATTCGCTACTGATGATTCTTTTGCTAATACTCCAACTGAAAAGGTTAATCTCTTCGGTCTCCTATTTTCCTCTAACTCAACCCTGGACAATTCTGGCATTCCTCTTCATCCTCCTTCTCCTTTCAGGTGCCCTATGCCTTTACCTGTTATTTCATTTGATCGGGTGCATGGGCTAGGAAGGCGGGTGGTCCGGATGGCATTCCTATCAGAGTTTTGAGGAAGTGTGCTTCCGTGTTGACCCCACCCCTCGTTCAATTATATTCTCTATGCCTCAATATTAGCACTTTCCCTCAGTGTTGGAAGCGCGCATATATCCAACCTATTCCGATAAAAGGATGACGCTCTGATCCTTCTAACTATTGCCCTAACTTGTATTCTATCTAAGATCTTTAAAAACCCTTCTCAACTCTCACTTCTTAGATCATCTGGAAATTCTCCATTCCTTCTTTCCGATTTGCCAAGTACGGCTTTCGGTGCTCGAGATCTACTGGCGATATACTTTCCTATTTAACAGATTTATAGTTTTCCGCCCTTAGGAGCTATGGGGAGACTTGTGTCATGGCGCTTGACATATCCAAAGCATTTGACCGGGTATGGCACGCGTCACTGCTCTCCAAGCTCCCCTCCTTTGGGTTTACTTCTTCTCATTGCTTACTTGTCTAGCTTTCTTTCAAATCGCTCAATATCGGCTGTTGTTGATGGGGCGACCACTTCTTTTTCTGTCAAAAGTGGTGTTCCTCAGGGTTCTGTTTTATCTCCTACTGTATTCCTGCTTTTCATTAAATGATCTTCTCACCTGCACATCTAACTTCATCCACTCATATGCCATGACTCGACCCTTTCCTCTCAACTCATTTCAATTCTGCTTCCTCTTTTAACTTCAAATTGCCTCTCGTCTTAATCTTTCTGAATTTATTTCTCGCCGATCTGGATAGAATTTCCAGGTCGGGTCATCTCAAGGCTTGTGAAATTTAATTCTTTAAAAACCAACTTCTACAAATCTCCCTCTCTAAGACACTTAAATTTCCTATCTCTTTCGACGGTTCTCTCGTCTCTTCTGTTGACAATATAAACATCCTTGGCCTTAACATAAACGAAAAAAATGTCTTGAAACCTCAAATCACAACAGTTTCCTAAGGTGGCCTCAAGCGGCCTCAAAGAAACTGTTTTAGACTGTGAGACTTTTTTTTCCTCTTCTCAGTTACTCCAGCTATACAAGGGTCTCATCCGCCCTTGTATGGAGTACTGCTCTCAGCTACTGGCTCTGGTTTCACCTGGCTTTTGGATAGGGTCGGGTCAAAGGCCAAAAGGCATTTAAACTGTCCTGTACTCTTCTAGTTCACTGACCCTATTTTTTCGGCGCTAAGTTGTTGCTTTATCCCTTTTCTATAGGTACCGTAGCGGCAAAGTGCTCGAGGGAACTTTCCACTGCATCACACCTTTCCAACGCGCCTCTGTAGCACAAGGGGTGGCTCTATCGGCACATGAAATTTTGTGTTGGATATTAGACAACTCCAGACTAGTTCGCTGCGGTTCCTTCCTTCTTTTCCTGCCACCTCTGTTTCTATGGAAATTCTCTTCCATCATCTTTCCTACTGCATTTAATCTCCTCACTTTAAAGCCTGCGTCCTTGCTCCTGTGCTAATCTGCGTAAGATGAATTTTTGAGGTGTTCAACACCTCCTTGAATAGGGTTCTGCCCGTGAGCGGCGGTGACAACTGTAAAAAAAAAAACTAATAATAAAAAGGTTCTACTAAGGAATTCCTTAAGCTAGCTGAACCCCACAAGAATGGCCTCTCCGACGGTGAACCACTTCTTAGAATGCATTTAAAATAGCATAACCGAGGAGCTTGCTCGCTTGACAAAAAAAAAAACGATTCGCTGGGCAGTAGAGTGCGACGAAGCCGCCAAAATCTACAATGACTGAGATTGGAGATGTGAGATGGTGGCTTTTCAGCAAATAAACCTACTGAAGATGAAAAGGATTTGGATATGTTAGTACTTTGCATAAGTTAATGGCTGAAATTGCATTGACATCATCATTTCACCCTCAGAAGGAATTCACAACTAAGGAACCTCATCGGAAAAAAACTGAAGAGACAGTCATCAAGGAGCAAAGATAATTCAAATTTGCATCCATGAAAGAGGAGATGAGGCTCTAACGAAAACATGGAGATGTGCTACAGAGAGATCCTTTTTCATGGGCGGTGGATGAAAAATGGGTCAAGGTTTTTCATTATTTCAGAGCTTGCAGGCAAATAATTATCAGCAACCTCCTTCATCAGTTTGACAGCGAACGTATTTTTACGTGCAGGTAGGAATGTAACACCCAAAAGGAACATCTCTTCGCCAGATACAGTGAAAAGCTTAATGTTTTTGCCATCACAATTTGTGAATTTTTTGAATTTGAAGTATAAATGAATTATCCCTTCAATTAAAGGAGCATATTATTATGTCATGTTTGAGTAAATGCGTTTTTTATATTTTATCTTTTCAGCTGATTAATTGAGGTCTCTTTCATTATTTTTATTTTTTATATTGTAGCTAGTTAAAGAATCTTCTTGTAAATTGATCAGTTAAAACATAAAAGCTGGTAGCTAAACTTTGTTAATACTTACTGGAAATACTGGAAATGGAATATTTTTTGAATAAACAAAAAACATAAAAATGTTTATTAATATCATATTTTCATTTAAATTATTTCTTAAAGATACTATTTTAATTTATAAAAATAAAAATTACAATTAATTAAAATATACTTTGGCACAACCAAATATGAAAAATGAATGAACTAAGTTTGGTTGTACAGGGAATTGCAATCTTGAGTTGCCTAGCAGTACTTAAATGTTCTATCTTAATACTGTGTATTTATTATATTAATCAAAGTATCAGTATCGGTATCAGTATCGGTATCGGTATCAGCCTCTTTTCTGGTATTGGTACATCCCTAATATATATATATATATATATAACCCCCTATATATTATATATATATATATATTATATATATTATAGTATATATATATATATATATATATATATATATATATATTATATATATATATATATATATATATTAGTATATATATATATATATATATATATATAATATATACCGTATATGTAATTAATCAGTTTTATTTTTCAGGTTAATAAATATACTTAGTAAACAAATAGTGGCAGTAATTATGTTTATCATTGCAGATATTGGTATTGGGACACTCCTGGGTGAGAGATTTGGAAGATGCCCATAACCCTGAGGATTTTGGGATACCGGGAGTGCAAGTAGTGTATGCACCTTATCCAGGTGCCAACTTGAGGAAGTTACGACTGAAATTGGAAGAATACCTGAATGATACATTTACACGTAGTAATTTTCACATTAATAACCGAGGCTTTTAAAACGATCAATTGCAGATGGAAGGACAAACATGTGTATCCATTAATGTTTGTGGTCCATATAAAAAAAATTCTACCAACATTTGACAAGGCCTTTTATGCGTGGGGAGATTTTAACATTGGGGAAAAGGGGCTTCTTAAGAGATGGATTGCACCCCTCTAGGGAACTTATTAAACTTATGTGGCGAAAGATGACCTCTGCAAAGTGTTTTACGGAAACCACTATCATCCCTGCCGAAACATATTTTGTATCAACAGAACCTGTCATGGCTTTGAATGTAGGGTCAGATCTGACCCCTGTAGATACTGAACCAGATATGGTTCAGAGTCAAAGTCAAGAAATACAAAATGTTCCCGAGTTGGAGGAGACCCCAAGAAGTTTGCAAAGAACAGTTTATTTAGAGAACCAAACCACAGTTGTACAGAGTTTTAGCTGCCCCTTTCCTTCAGTTTCTACAGGCCCCTTGCTTTCATCTTCTACAGCCCCCTTGTTTTCAGTTTCTGCAAGTCCTGTTCCTTCGGTTTCTACAGGCCCATTGGTTTCAGTTTCCACTGGCCCATTGCCTTCAGTTTCCATTGGGGTAGTTGATCATCGTGGAGTGCCACGTCAACCAATGTTAAAAAGGAGAAAGTTGGCTGAGGAGTTTGAAATTGAAAGAGATACGTAGACAAGTAGAAAAAGTTATTGCCTACCTTAATGGTTGTTTTACCGGTCATGGTTTGCAAATTACTGAGGAGGAGATAAAGAGTAAAATGAAAACTCTTTTACATGAGGAAGGGAGAGAGTAAGCATCTAGTTAATCATTTTGTTTTAATAAAGAACGTTTTAGTTAATTTTTTTGAAAAAGTTTTTGGAAAAGAAAGTTATTTTTGCAGTGTGTTTCAAAGGTTTAAAGGAAGTGTTATGTTCAGAATGTTTCTAGGGAAGCAATTTTTAGGAAAGAAAGTTAGTTGATGAGGAAGAGATTAAACCCAAAGCTTAAGTAATCCCTATGTTGTTGTCCCAACAACAGGTAGGGAGGAAATGAAGAGGTGTACTTATTTGATTTTATGTTTTTCAGAAAGAGGAGTTTTTGTTAATAAATAAGTAAAACAACATGGATCTTCTCTTACACTCTGATCTTAACACTCACGTGTCGGAATGAACAAAAGGATTAAAAAATTCTAATTGGTCAGAGCAAGAAAGATTTCTTTAGACGTCATATTTGACAGTGACCAAAAGATTTGGAATCCCCTACCCAGGGTAGGTTTTTACCCAAGTGTGATTCAATTCATATTGAAGAAGATCCATGGTTTAATATTGTTTATTAAAAATGTTCACATCTTTTAAAAACCGTTTATCTTGTTAGGAATTATTTTGGATACCAATTCTGTACCAGTCATTGCTATTGGAACACCATTGAGGAACATTATATCTATTAGACGTTGTAATCCAACTTGAAATTACACACATATATTAAATTGTGCATCATCTCCAAAATTGACCTAAACCCTATTTTTGAAAAATCAACCAAACTTTGACTATTGAAATTAGACATTCCTCCAACAGTACGATTAAACTCTTACTTACTAAAATTACTAACAACAAAAATGGTGAAGGTATGTGCTTAAATTTTCTGTTAATTAAATAACAAATAAATAAATTTGTGTTGTAAATAGTCTTAAAATTACATATAGCTACCTAGCTTAAACGCTATAATTTTATTTATTTTATTATGATTTATTTATTTATTATATGTATATTTATTTATTATTAAAGGATATTTTATTATTATTATTTGATTATATTATTATTATTAATTATTATTATTACTTATTATTAGTTATTATTATGTTAATCTTTTATTTGCATTATGTAATATATATTATATATATTTTCTCTTCATTATTTAGTAAATAATTTTTTTGAAGCCGAGAAGCAAGCAATTCGCTTTGTTGCTTAAAAACAAATTCTTCATGTAATGAAATAATTTGCTTACCTTGATTGCAATAACAATATTTTTTATTGTTTGGAGTTATCTTTTTCAATTTTCTTTACTGAAATGAAAGAATTTCTTTCACTTCAGTTGAGACAATTTCTGGAAAAATTGAAAGCTGTGAGAACTGAAAGTGATAAGCAGTTTGCATTTTTGTTTATGTGGGTAAGCCTCTGGACCGCTGGAATTTTCACACCTTGGGTTGTCTTCCTTGGAAATTCAATTGATCCATTGGTGGGAATTGAGAAGAAAACGCAAAAGTAAGTTCTTTTCAGAATTTTGAGTTTCTTTGCTGTTTTTTTTTTTTACTGATACCATAATATATATATATAATATATATATATATACATATACATATAAATTTATATGATTATTTAATTATAATATATATATATATATATATATATATACTAATATAATATTATATATGGTAAATATATATATTAATATATATATATATATTATACTTATATAATATATATATAATATATATTATATATATATATATATACATCAATACTATTAATATATATTATGATATATAATACAGTATAATATACGCTATATCTTCGTCTTACATAGACATAATGTTAAAGAGCGGGGTATAGGGCGCTAGACAAGGTGCATTCCGAAAGAAAAAGCTGTAGACAGAATTATGACAACAAAGTCCGAAACGATAAAAGCCCCAGTCTACCGGCACCCCTTGCTACCATTGAATTAGTAGAGACTCTCGCAGTCAGAAAAATCATCCTAGAAGGGCTTCACGGGAGCGCGACGGACCCTCACTATGGTAAATCATCAGTGTAGGGTTCATCCCTTGGCCCAGGGTGGACCACACAACGTATACCCCCCTCACCAATTCAGGGCTTGTTAGCGGTACACTTTTTTGCACGTTTTATTCACACATTTTTTAATATAGTATTTCGTTTTATCAACTTTTTTAAGGCAATTTTACACTTTTCTTCACTTTTTTGGGGCAAGTAGGTTACTTGGAGAATTCTTTTTCTTCTGTTTACCCTGTGACTGAATTAAATGTGTTTTAGACTACAAAACAGTTTATTGAACTGAAGAAAACTGGAAAACATAGGTAAATAATAGTAAAAATTTTTAATTTTTAGCTTTAAAAATAGATTTTAAATCAAACATCTCCGAAAGTCTATTGGGACTTTGAATTACTGAAGTGGGAAGATGTAAGTTTCCAAAGTGTCTTGGTTGGATAGAACTGATCCTCAAGGCTTTAAAATTAGTGAGTGGGGAAAGAAACAGTCAGACAGCGAAATGTTTTGTAAAATATGCATTAAATGCATAAACATTTCCTCAAATGGCTTCCAGGCAGTTATACAACATTCAAAGAAAGCAGTTCATATCAATTACAGCCAAGTTAAATTAAACAAAGATCAGTTACAATTATTGCCTAGTTGTAATGTAAATCAAAATATGAAAAATTCAAGTGATCAAAATAAACAAGTCACACCATTGCCCTCTTGTAGCAAGATTATCAAACTGTATGCTGATCGAGCTAAAACTACTGCTATGGAACTAATGGGTGTTGAAATGTGTTGACTGCGGGACTACAGTTTTGCTTCTTGCAATGGACTTTGTGAAACTTTTCAGGTGACATATTCTTAGATGAGTGGAAACTAATACAATTGGAAAAGCTGAACCAGAGTCGAAAAAAAATCTACTTAGATCTGCTATTGGGGTTTCAGTTTTTTAATAAAAACCGATCCAACAGTTAAAGCACTTTGCAAGATTCCAAACAGTTGAAAGAGTAGTAAAAGCTTTCACTGTATCTGTCACATGGTAATGCAGATGTTGAAAGAGCATTTCCACATCAGGCAGAACTCTTTCAAGTACCCAGGTCATCTATGTCAGAGAGTAAACTTTAAAATTGCTTTAATCACTGTTGAAAAGTGGCTCTTAAAATGATGATAAACAACCTTAACCTTATTGCTCTAAACTGCCAGAGCTCCCTTTCCATGGGGACGTTTAGCATATAAACAATACATTACTGGATAGAGAAAGAGAAAAAAGGAGACTGGAAGATGAAGCTGCAAAGGCTAAACAAGACAAAAAAATTGCTGAAGAGGAAAACAAAACACAACTTGACCAAAAAAGGAAAAAAATTTCTGATGATTAAATGCTGAAGAAGCTACGAAAAGAAGAGGCAGAGCAAGTGGAAGTGCAGGCAAACTGTTATTGGAAGCTAAAGATTGAAGAGAGTTTTAAAGAAAAAGATTTTAGTGAGCTTATTAGGAAATGCCGGAAGGTGTCACTAATGTTCAGAAAGAGTCATCTGAAAAAAAGACGTAGTGTGGAAAATTACAGGTTGGCTGTTTGATAGAGCAAGCGAAAAAACGTCTCACTATCAGACTCTTTCAACATAGAATTACCTTTTAATTTTTATCAAATAATTAGCTCGTTTCTTCTGTAACCCCAAATACAGTAAGTGTTATCTGTTCAAGTTGTAGTATTATTCCATTTTCTTTACATTATGATTTTCTAAAACTAACATTTCATTAATTAGATATATATACTTTCAACTTCAGTTATTTATATTTAAAAACCTACATTCGAATTCATTTAGGTAACTCAAATAAATATTTAAGTAAATAGCATAGTTTTATTAGGTAAATAAGTTAGGTCACATTGAATTTTAGTAATGGGAAAATTGATAAAATTCGTAAATTGCGATATTTCTCAAAAATAATGTAATTTTTTGTCAGCAATTCAGTCATTTTTTTTTCCACTTTTTTCTTTGTACATTATTTTTTCACTTTGTTTTGATAAAGAAAGAAACTACGCTACAAGCCCTGCAATATACTTTGAATCTGATACAAAAACGTAAATCGTAATATAACTAACTTCACCTACACAAAATAGATTCAAATAAATATACTAATAACTATGATATATATAGATCATATTACTAAGATATATCGAAATATACATTAGCTAATATAGTAATACATACAATAATAATATAATAAACATATAATATATATATAATATATATAAATAATATAATACATATAATAATGATAATAATCATTATTCTTCCTTTCTTCTTCCTCTTTTTCTTTCTTTCTTTCCTTTCTTTATACATAATACCTCTAGTTTCCAAAACAAAAGAATGGTTCGAAGTGGTGGTATTTGAGGTCGGCGATAACGACACAGCAATATAGCATCAGCGAAATTAGGATTAGTTAAATAGAAAAGCATGAGAACGTTAAGTCAGATTCAAAGGAAAGCCACACGGCTCTTATACACATCCCCCTCCCATACCCTTAAGTGAGAGTTATTTTTGACACACCGACGAAATTACTCTCTCTCTTACCAAACACCACTCGACGGACTACTAGTATACATCTGGAATATCTTGTCCATTTCGGTGGGGTTCTCTTCCCTCAAGGCCCTAACAACCCTACCCTCTCACGAACCCCGCCTAATTCACTCCTATTAATGCACCTTTCTTCAAGGGCTCTTATCAAAAACCCACATTGCTTCCTTCAAGACATTCATTTTCTGACTCAGTCACTTTTTCTTTGGTCTCAAAGCCGGTCCTTTGATACAACACACACACACACACCCTTATTACATTCGCACTTACTAATTCTTCGACTCATTCACTCCGTTCTTTCCTAATATGACCGAAACCACCTCTAATGTACTCTCATTACGCTCTTTCTTTCACACACCAACACAACTCACTCTAACACTATTCATTCCCGCCATATTTAACTCAACTTACTTCTATCACCAATCACCTACGCATTTAAGATCGTTCCATCTGAACACCATCACACTCTTAGATCCCTAACTCTCTATTACCAGATACCTATAGTCTACTGGCGCAATTCATTCCATGACGAGATCATGCAAGTCAAAAACCTGACCCATCTCCGATTTTCGATTCAAATTGACGTGACTATGTTTAGAATTATGTTGAATAATAAAAAATCTGAAAACCTTCACTCCAAATTGGTCAACTTAGGTCCAACAAAAAAGTTATGATAATTTGTAACGAATATAAGATCTTCCCTAATTTGGGCTAATCCCCCCCCCCGCCGGAATATCTGATTCATACAGTATTCTACTACAGACTTGACATAGAAAGTACTTGCACATTGTCTGAACTCTTCATTTGAAAAGGAGAAAGAAAAGCTCTGTATTAATTTTACATATAAATGTGATAGCAATAAACGCAAGAGTTAAAAAGTTATAGGCAATCTTTAAATATTTTGGGGATGCTGGGGACTCCGCTTTATCAGACTAATTTTATTGAAATTATTCTTCTTTCCCCGTAATGAACGTTAACATGGGTTCCTGGATTTTAATTAATTAAATTAATCATTTGGTTAAGGAATTAATTGAGAAAGAGGAACGAATAACGATTATACGAGCATTTAACCAATTCTGCCTTAGAAAAAATTGAAAGCATAGAGGGGGGGAAGGTACTGAGATGAGGTTTGCGGTCAAGAGGTAACGACAAACAGCACGCACCCACACTGTTGCCCTGTTTAGAGCACCTGTACAGTAACTACAGCTAGGAGTTCTAACAATCAACCATGACCGCCGAAGTGGAGACTCTCGGAATGAACATAAGCAAAATCTAATATGAACTTTGTTTTTATAAAGAGAACGGAGCAGAGACAACATAGTTGCACGAAGGAGATGTGCTGAGGAAGTTTAAGGAGTATCACTTACAATTGTTTGCAACTACATGGCCAGTAAGGGAGGATTCTCTGTGGTAAATCTACGCGCAGAATCGGTGTCCACATAGATTGGGGTTCTTGACAAGGGAAAAGATAATACTTAATGTCACGAATGATTAATGACGCGAGCTCGAAGATGAGAGTGACTATCACATCTATTCCAAGTACTTCAAGGGTCCACGCCGGGAGGGGGGGGAAGATCGGTAGGCTCCATGTAGACAGATACGACATTCCCACACTTAATTAATTTGGAGCAATGGAAAATCTAATAACACGGCGTAGTCGTGAGAGTTATGGTATTGGACCATGCATATACTAACAACAAACCAATAGGTCCAGCTTCGATCGGAACTAAGGAGCGAATGTAGAAGACCTAAAAGGACTTGCGATCAGTGTGCTACAGAAATTTAGGCTGAGATGATGTAATCGGTCAAGCACGCCAAAACATCAAAAGTCATTCAAGAAGATTTAACATAGTGTAAATTTGAAAAAAGAAACCTTGCTTGCGTTGCCTCGAAAGGATGTGAGTTGAGTTTAATGTAAATAGTTATATTATAAATGGTCAAAGACCACTATATAGAGTTAAGTTATACATAAAATACTGTTAGCAAAGAAAATAGCTTCATTAACCTATTTTCCTCAAAATAAAAATTACTGCTAAGCTTTGTTGTGATATTTTGCTTCTTGTCCCAAAGATTTCTTGGGACAATTTTTGTAGTGCATAGGTGCAAGTTGCGGTTCAAGAAACTTGCAGCCTTGCGGTCTAGTCTCTTGTATCGGTGTCCTTTTTATAATACATACATACAGAAAAAATTTAGACCGTGCTGGCAGAATAGACAAACTATGTCATCATTCACGAATGCCGAGACAGCAAAAAAATAGCGCTGATTAGAAACGCTGTCCCGTGCGTAGACGTCTTACATCTAGTGATGTAAAAGGTGACGTTTATTAAAAGCAGAAGAGCGCCTGACCTTGATAGATCTATTTATCAAACCAAGGCATTTAATAAAAAAATGAAGTGCGAGTGTCCTCGGAAAAACCGAGAGATATGGGAAGTTTTAGGGCAGAACCCCTAAGCTTCTCCACGTTGTTTGCTACACCATTTTTTTTTAAGATTCTAGAAAGACACCAAGAACCCATCCTTACCAGTTGAGAAAGGCAAATAATTACTAACGAGTAAATCCTTAGCACGCAAGATTGTTGCAAGGAATAGCAAATACTGGATAGTTTGAAAAAGCCCTTGGGTTGGACTCTCACAGGAACATGGGAGAAGGCGGACTGAAACCAATTTTCTTCCATCAATTTTCTCCAGGTTATGAACACAGGAGCAGCGTAATTGAGTCTTATGTGTTTGTCCGATAAACTTTCAGATCTGTCCCAGTTTGGGAATAGGAGATTACCAAAGACTTGTAGTCCAACATAGATAAAAAGAGGATTCGATCCAGTGATTCTGTTATACAGATCCAGCCAAAAAACGCTGATTCATTAGGTTGAAAATCGAACTGACGCAATTATGTACAATAATCAAGTCCCTGGGCGCATGAGGCACTGCCTTGGCTATTCGCCAGTTCAAGGATTGATAGCTATTCGCCAAGTGGCAAAAGACGGTTTAGGTATGATCTTCCCCTTTCGCTGTGAAAAACTTACTGGACGGTGACAATGCTTCAATTCCGATTTTTGAAAGGGCGAAGTGAGTAGCGAAAAGGATCGCTCGAGTTGCAGTAGCAAACTATAAAATAAATGCAATCTTAACAGCTTGCAATGGACTTAGAGATTCGTATCGCGGTTATACTACACGGCCCCTGTAACAGCAGGAATTGTGGGTGCAAGAATTGTTGGAACGCGCCACAGTATATTTTTCATGTGCAACTAATTCCCACACTGAAAAAAGGAGAGGAGGAGGGACTTGGGATAGCAGTAGGACTGATGACAAAGGAGGCTACATCCGCTCGAGTCATAACCTCCAGCTGGAATTGGGTTTAGACATTGGATCTGTAAGTTCATTTAAGGTAGATTGGGTAATGGTCACTGACCGTTAAGTAGTCAAAGCAGGGACCAGGTGAAAGCGATCCATAAAAAGAATGGAAGCAAAAGGAAATATCTACAGGAAAAGTCCATGTGTTATCTAATAACGTTTCATATGTAGGGAGTACCTGCGTTAAAGACATCCCCAGAGAAAACAAGTGGACTTAGGAGATCAACAAGGATCTTGACTTTAGAGAGATGGACAGTTCACCCCATAATGAGGTGACAAAAATTGAAGTCATCCCAATATATAAACCAACCGGCAGTGGAGAGAGTGCTTAAAAGTTGGTTCAAGTCAGCCTTAGCAGACTCACATACTGGACAGCCCAATTAGAGCAAAGCAGACAGTGAGATCGATGGACAAAATTATATACGTGCCAGCCACCGTGTAACTGAAGTCTAGTTTCGAAGAAGGACTGGAGACATACTGGGGATAGACTTATGAATTCGGAGAATTTCCATTCGCGCTCTACATTGTCATCCGTCTTTCATATAGGAGTATAGCCCAGTATCAATTTGTTATTCCTGACACAAGTATGAAGAGTCACCAATAAACATAGGTTGAAGTTCCTTGCAAACATAACCTCGCCACATTTAGGTTGTAACCAATAACATAGCTCCAATTATTGAACATGTTCTTCAATAATAATATAGTAGCCAGCGCGACCAATTTCGCATTGAAGAAGGTTGCCATGCTAATCGTTTAATCTTATGAATAATGAGGATATCTTTTGAGACAATTTTCTCATTATCGCGGCTGAGGTGAGTAATTTTGAAGGTGATTACGATGAGGAGGAAGGCTGAAGACGTTGGGTGTCCGGGATGAAGGAGGAGCAATAAATCCTTGTGGTAAGGATAGTCGTACAACAAAGATTTTGGTTGTACTACCGGTTTTGGGGGGTGGAGGGGCCTCGCCATGAATGCGAAGTAAGTTGAGTTCAGCAAAGTCTATGTTATTATGTGGACTTGGTTGGTCGTTGGAAGGGCAACCAGGGTGCTCATGTTTTGGAATGGGAGCCGATATCAGTACTGCCAAGCAAGCAGATTTTTGGGTCCCTTTCATCCCTAAACAGATCCAGGGGGGGAAACGCTTGGGGGAGGTTGCGGATGTTTGCGTTCCAACTTCTTCCATTCACCTTACCCTGGAAGCGCAGGAAGCATTTAAAAGAGAGTGTGTCGTTACATGAGCTTTATTTGGGACCAATAATCTATTTCATCCGCTAAGGCATAGAATCCTTTTAGGGAGTGCTGAGGCAGGAAATTCGGAAGAAGTAGCTGGTTTAATCCTGCAAGTTATCAGAGGATTGGTTGGTGGGTTGGGATACAATCTATTGATGTTCTATTGCTTTTGTCTCAGAAAATAGACTTTTTTGCGAAGTGTCTCATCTTAGTTGCCATTTCTTAATCTGGATCAGTTGTGTTCTGCTTTAGAAATTCAGATATTTGTAATTGTAAATTAATCTTTGTCTTGGTGCTTAATCTTTGTTTCTGTTTAGGGACATCTTTTCAGGAGTTGGAGTGATGGTGGGAGACAAATTAGGGGACAAAGACGATGAAGGCCTCTTACGTGAGTTTGGTGAAACCGTCACCGGGAGGGTAATGGGCACCGGGAGTTTCTTGCGTCAGGAAATGCGTCTTCAAGCTATCTGTGAAGGAATGAACTCAATTTGTTCCATTGGTGGATTCAGTAAAAGGTTAGCAATCTGGAGTAGGGTTGGACTGCGATTAGAGGACGGTGATTTATTTTGACGATAAATTTAGAATAGTCGGCAAAATTGAGGTACAGGTAAAGCACGAGCATATTAAAGGAAAGAAGGCGACTTTGCCGGCGGCATCCTCGGTTATCAGCTGATGGAGTGTGTTTTACACAGGGAATGTTGAAATTTTTTCGTCATACAAGATTAGCGGCAATACTATCAGCATGATCAACAGGTCCCCTTCGTATTTTCTGGGGATTTAAAAACAAACATCATAGAAGAGTCGAGGGAAGTAAGATCGTATGGCACAAAACTGTAGTCTTGTATAAAGCTCATTTCCACACTCAGTGAGTGGAACAAGAGTGATGTTCAAAAGGCAAGCAGTAACACAGAAAGGGATATTGCCGGTACACAGGCGAGTCACGACCGAGGAGTGGATTAACCTTATTATACGTTTGCTAACTGAACAATTATATTCTGACAGCCGATGAATACGTTATACAAAATGACAACACAAGGTAGCTCTTCGTACTATTTCTGATTCATCAAAGACTAGAATAACTCGCGTCTCTGAATTGGTTTCTCATTTCATGTCAGGGTCGGAAATAAGTAGGGGCATGTTTCCAGAGAGACATTAAGCGTGAACAAGAATGACAACTTTGATTACAAGCCTGGAGTTAGCTTGCAACGAAGAATGACCCATTTCTCATTTAATGTGACTGGATGGTCTTTAACTCCTATAAAGCTTTTTCAAGTGCATCTCTAAGCGATAATAGTTCTTTGCTCAGTAAGAGCTTTGGAGGTGATCGCAATAAGTAATACATCAGGAATGTTATGTCAGCTGGCAGTCCAGGAGGTGGGGGGCAGCATATGGAGTAAACAAATGAGAACGATTAGAACCGGGGGCATCTTTTCAGGGTTGCCCGCGACCGCTATGAGGTTTGTGCCAGAGGACCGCCCTAAGCTGCGGGGTGAGAACGTCTCTGTATAGAATGCTTTCCGGAAGGGCCAAGGAAAAAGATTCAAACCTGGCGGTAGGTCATGTTGCCACCCGAATTTACGAACGTGTGATGCGGTTCGCACCATTTCAGCACAGATGACGCCCAGGATGTCCCCCCCCCCCCCTCCCCCCCGCCATTTACTGTTTCCCACCTATTCCCACAATAGAAAGGGTGTCATCGGTGTTACTAAGTTAGTGAGAGATAATGTGATCCTGCAAAGAAAGATTGAAAAAAAAACAGAAAAATTAATATGAGAAAAATGAAGGAGAAAGGATGAAAACAGAAAGATTACATATGTGACAAGTACAAATGCACATATTAGTGCCGGAGGGATTGCACGAAGAACGAAGTCTCCCTTGTATTGGTTCTGATCACTATGCCATGCTCTAGGTTGATACCAAGCGCATAACCACCATAATAAGAATCAATACACCGCGTTGATATATATTATATAGTATATTATATTATATATATATATATATATAGTATATATATAATATATATATATATATATATATATATATATATAATATATATAATATTATATACTATAATATATTTATATATAATATATATATATATATATATATATATATATAATATATATACTATATTGTATAATATATATATTATAAAGGGTATTATTATATATATATATATATATAATTATTATATATATATATATATATATATAACCGGTGAGTGAATATATACATATATAGTATATATATACTTATATATATATATATATATATATAATATATATATATTATAGTATATATATAATATATAATATAATATATATATATATATGATATATATCAGTGTTTTTGGCAGGCCAATCCTGACGGGTTTGAGTGGGGTAGAGGGAGATATGTTTCGGTGCTAGCGGGAGAGGGTTGGTTATCGGCTTCTCTAGTTTGTGGGAAGGTTAGTACAATAGTTACACGAGAGTAGTCCATAAGTTACTAGAGTTGGTGTAGGTAAGAGAGGGATCAAAGTGAAAAGTATGATTGATTTTGTGTTGGGGAAGAAGATGTTGAAACTTATTTGTGTTGGATGTTAAATCAGTTGGGGGTTTAGGAATGGGATTACGGTCATAATATGTTCTATGTAAAATTTAAGTTAGTCCGGGGGCTTGGATGGAGAGGAAGGTGATTTGAAAACGAAAAGGAAGTAGGTAAAATTAAGAGTGTGAAGTTAAGGTGAACAAGGTAATAAGGATAAAGTATGTAAGAAGCGCTCGCAGTAAATCGGTGGAATGGAACAGAGTTATACTGCAACAAACTCTGGGGCAATTGAAGGAAGCTAATTGTTAGTAGTGCAAAGGAATTATGTGGATGTGTGGATGTGCTAAGGTAGGGAATAAGAATGTTAACAGTGAATAGTTGAATGAAGAGGTGATGCAAGCGGTTAAAGGTAAAAAAAAGAAGTGTGGTTGAATATGCTACTAAAAGCAAATTGATGAAGTATCAAAGAAAGATGCTTGGATTATATAAGGAGGAAATAAAGAAATACTAAAAGGTGCATACGTTAGAGGACAAAAGAAGAAGGTAAATGAAAACACCAGGAATTGAGAGGATGAATGGGGACTTAACAAGGGAATAGGAAGCTCTTTTTTTTTTTTTTTTTTTTTTTAAGGAAAGGAAGCGCGAAAGGTTAAGGTAATGAGAATAAGGGGAATCGCTTAGAATAATGAAATAGGGATGGTGCTTTTGTAACTGGATGAAAGGATGTGAGCGGGAGTGTGGGGGAAAGACGTATCGGAAAATCTGGCACAATATTAACAGTAGGATGAAGAGGTGGGTATTAGTGAATGTGTTGTGGGTTATGATGGTGCAAGAAGGAATAGGTATTTTGGGGATGAGGTTATTAGCAAGGAGGAGGTAATGGGTAGAGTAAGAAAGTGGAAGAATGGTTAATCTTCAGGTATAGATGAAATTACTGTCAACAAAATCTCACCAGCCGCTTTCTCATATTCCTCACCATACACCTCATACCATACCTGAACCTGATCTTTCCATATTTCATACTCTTCTGTATTCATTTCACCAGCAAACCCAGGACACCCATGACGAACACTTCTCTCAATCACCACACCCTTCTTACCACTTCCACTCGCATCCTCCTTCCCCATGACTAACAACAACAACAACAACAACAACCAAAAAACAACACCACAATACAACTTACCACCTTCAATTCCCAGAGGTTCGTTCTCTCGGAACTACTCTCTGCTACCACTGAAAAATAATTCAATGGTAACAAAGAGCAGCTCTAACAACTACACAACAAACAACAGAAACCGTCTCCCACAATAGTAGAATAATCCCAGAGATCCTGAGAATGCCAACTTAATAACTTTTTTCTTCTTAAATCCAACGTAAACAAAAAAACTTCCTTTTACTGATAGTTACCAAATTGTAACCAATGGATAAGCTTATATATTTGTATATTAAGATAAGATGAATAATTTACCGTTTAGAGTCAGGAAGATCAATTCCCATCAATTCTTGAGGGGTGAGCTTTCTTATCGTTAATAAACAATCCAATATTCCCTTGAACCTTAAAAGTTGACACTCTCTTTCACTTTTCCTTTCCCTTGACCTTTTCCAGTACTAACTTACAACAGTTACCCTAAAACTCTTTAACCCTTATTAATTCAGTGCTTATATACTGTAGGAATGAAAAGAATAATTTTTAAATAATATCGTTTAAAAAAACAACAACATAATATTAAATAAAATAATATGCCGCACTTTCCCGCCGTCACATAACACAAAAAAATAAATAAACTAAACAGAGGGGCAAGTAAATCCTTTTACAAACTGTCCTTCATTACATCCATCAAATCATCTTTCATCCTTTCAACAAACCAGTTCAGATCCTAAGAAAAAACTGTGGAAACACAAAAAAAAAAACAATAAATGTAAATAATACGTATATATCTATATATATATATATAATAATAGCATAGTATAATATAGAAAGATAATTGATTCGTATATATTATATAGTATACTATCACTAAGTAGTATATATATTAGTGTAAATATATATGAATGGGGATATATTATGTTGATGTACACATATATAAGTATATATATCGCTAAATGAAAAACTCAAAAATGTCATATACTATAAATTAAATAATATAATCTATTACTTGATAATAAGGTAATATATAATAAGTATTAATACTAATAATTATAATACTCACTTCTACTGATCAGTCTTACCTTTTTCTCCCAAGATCCTGAGAGGTAAGGTGCTACATGCATGATGCAATCCGGAAAAAGAGAAAGCGTAGAAGAACTATGACAAAGAGTCGAAAACAGATAAGCCCAGCCTTTTCCGCCCCCTCTGTACCATTAGATTAGTAGTGAAATCTCGTCGCAGTCAGAAAATCCACCCTAGAGCTTCACAGGGACCACGACAACCCACTCACTATGATAATTCGTCAATGTAAGGTCATCCCTTAGCCCAGGGTGAGGCACACAACCATACTACCCACTGCACACAAGAACACAAAAAAAATACTCCGAGCCATTCTTCCTTCATATGCACCCTTTAATTCTCTATCGTGCAACAATACACTAACATTTGCTCATATTTCAGGATAACCTCGTTACTGACTCAAATCCTCATTATCTATTCTCTAAGGTCCTCACCCAGACGAGTACGGTTCCCAACACAACTTACGCCATCTATACATACGCATTAACCAAAACTCGAACTACAATATACATCACATTAAGTTCAACATGACCAAACCATAATCTACACATAAATACTTTCATTATTCTACTTTATTTGACATCCTTTTCTTCACACCACACAAACTCTCTAATAGTTTCGATTATCCATATAAAATATTTATACAATCTATTGTCACATATCACACATAGCAAATGCCCCTAAGATTAGTCCATTCATAGAAACACATTGAACTTTAGACTACTTCTATACATATATATATATTATATTGATAATTACGCAGAACCAATAGATCTCATAACTATGCAACATACACAAGGTAACCAACAACTGATCAAATAGAGTAAGCACATAGTGCGCACTCAAGGAACTGTTAGTCCCT
>JABUQX010027133.1:0-27500 GCA_015478945.1 Trachelipus rathkii
GGCGAAGAAGAATTTATCATCACTAATAAGTATATAACAATACTCATCACCATATCCAATATAATACTATACCATAATATAACAACAATAAAAGAATACATACAATAATACATAAATAAATCCCAATAAATATATAACCTTACTAATATATAATTATATATAAACTACATATAATACCTAATATATATAATATATATAAAGCACCCTTACCTAAATACCTAAATAAATAATAATAATAATAATATAAATAAATAATACTAATACGAATAATCCTAAAAACATCAAATATGAATTATAACATAAGAATAAACATAAAATATATACATAACTAAAGCAACAATATTATTAAAATATTAACCATACATAAAAGATCAATATTAAACAATATATACACGAACATAACTCACACTATTAAACCATCAACATATAAAAGATATAAATATATATATATTTATATATATATAATATTACATATATATATAATATATAATATATATACATATATATATAAATATCATATATATATATCAATATATATATATATTACTCTATATATATGTAAGCCTAATATATATATATATATATATATACTATAGTATATACGCGATAGAGCTTTATAAAGCAACCTTATAATTTCATGAAACTGTGTACGCGCTCTTGAAAAAAAAAATCTATACAAATGCAATGACACACGAACAATGTTATCCGTACCACTACGAACCATCGAATGGTCGTCGAAATACATATTTTACAACATATAAGCATTAAGGCATGCATTATTTTTACGAGAATTAAAAATTCTTATCATCTCGACATAATAGTCAGACCCACAAAAAGGTCAAATTAGGAGACGTAGTATTTCTTTCACTTTCTCATAGTTTATTTTCTTTATTCTTTTTCTTCTTTCTTTTCTTTCTTTTTCTTTCCTTACAGCAGTGTTTTAAAACTGGGGTGCGTCTCGAAAATACAGGGTTTGCGGCGACAAGCGTGAAGAAAAAGCCCAAAATTTTAATTTTTTGTCTAATTTTTTTACACTTGTTTCAAAATAATTTCGAGCGAAAAAATTTATATATATATATATATAATATATTATATATCATATATATAATTATACCTACTATATATATATACTATATATAATATATATATATATCAAATATATACTTATATATTAATATATACTATATATATATATACTATATACCTACTATTACTATCTAATATCATCATAACTCACTATGATACCTATCATATCAACTCATATACCTACTATTAATAATATATATAAGTAATTATATAATATATATATATATTAATATTATATATATATATATATATATATAGCCTACTCAATTATATATACTATATACCTATATATATATACATACCTACTATATATACATATATATTATATATGATTCGAACCCGTCGACGAATGTGGTCGCCAAGTGAACCGAGAAGGAAGCAAAAACACAGTAAGGCCAGAATGGAAGAAGATTGGAAAGAAAAGGAAAGCTGAAGTTTTATTTGAAAAAGAAGAACATCTGAAGTCTATTTCTCTAGAAGTGGTCTAAATATATTTTCAGAAGAGAGGATTGCTTTTGGTTAAATTTAACGATATCATCATAACAACGAAAAAAATATTTTTAGTCATTATCTCGGCTAAAAATTAAAAATGCAAACACTTTATGACACAATTATCTCCCCTATATTTGGCTCAGATACTCCTGTACAATTTTTCAATTCAACTCGTCTTCTTGTTTTATTAGAAAACATTAAATAGAGTAAAATAAAAATAGCATAGAAGAAATTTGCAATATTATTGCAGGAGGTGAAGCTGCATTTCTCCAAGCGGTCGATTCATATGAAGTAAATTATCAAAATTTTCTATCCTCTGGGTGGCAAGGGGCCTGAAAAACTTCCCCTTCTACATACTTGATTCTTTTCGTGAATGGTGGGTGATGTATTTTTTAGTATTTATTCACCCACCAACACCGACCTTTGCAACCAATGCTGAAAATGGTGATATGTATAATAAATAAATAAATAAATAAAGTATATATATATAGTATATAATATATATATTATTATAATATATATATATATAGATATAGTGACTATATAAATATATATATATAAGTATATATATATAAATATATATATATATATACATATATATAATATCATATATAATAATATATATATATTTAGAAATATCGAGCTGACACATGTCCCAAAACCTATCCACGCAACCCCACACCAAGTGGCCTCAAAACTAATACATATAATAACCAAACATCGATATTTAATTTGAAGATTAATGCACGCAAGCAGTTGTTAGCGGTATAAAATATACAACAAGCATCGATCATACGCAACTTCTTCCTTCCCCCTTTTTCCACCCATTCTTCAAACTCAGGTATACAAAACCCCCCCACTATCCCCGTCTTTTCCCCACTACTTCACAAATTTTTTTTTTTTTTTTTTTTTTTTTTTTTTTTTTTTTGCTGAATGGTCAGTCAAGTCACGATTTGGAATAATATTTACATACCACTGAAACACAAATAAGCAAGGTGAACCAAACAGGATCGATCAAGGACCTTAAGTTTAACAATATTTATAAACCTCTAATAAACTCTAAAATACATCAACATTTTCATGGAGCTAATAGAAACTTAATATATATATATTATATAATATTATATATATATATATATATATATAGTTATTATTATATATATATATATTATATATATATATATAATAGTATATATAACTATATATATATCATATATATTATATAATTATATATATAGTATATATATATATAATATATATATATTATTATATATATATATATATATATATACTATATATATATATATATATATATATATATATATATATAATAAGGCAATACTGCAACCAGTCTACCTGTACTGCCCACACTACCAACTTCTCAAAAGCACAAAAGCAGCCCTTGATTGAATCTCCCGTCCAAAGAGCCATCAACAATAAGCCTATCCTGAGCATTAACTCTCAACAAGCTACCCAATGTGAAAATAACTAGCTGTCATCCTACAAAATTTGGAAAAACACTTCCTGCAAAGAAACACACTGTCGCCATACTCACCCTAATTTGGGTCACTCAAATTAGCAAGAGGACGACGGTCTCTTTGTCGCTTAATTCGCCTACCACCCATTATGAAAACCCCTGGTAAATGATGTTTTAAAACACACAGAAAAGAAATAATGCCCAAGTTAAAGATTATTCGTTAAAATATAGAGCAACCGAATTCTTAAAACCCAATAACACACGTAACCCCAGATCGTAGACCAAAATGCAACTTCAGAAGAGCACCTCGCCATAAGTTCTAGTTCTAGACAAATGCAAAAGGCTTTAATCAGACTTATAACCAACAAATCTCAACTAATGACACTCACACAAATCATCTATAGTCTACCAAGACAGTTTTTAGTTCCTCTGATTCTTCCTGATATACTTTCCCCGAGTTTCCTTCTTATCGCCCTACTCTAGGGATTCTTATACCACTGAAATGAAATTGCGATAACAAGCTCCCAAAATGGACCTCGAGTGCGATCGAGACCCCATTCTCTTCAATCTGCTGTCCTGCACCTTCCGAGAAAGGTGAATGAAAAACTGTCTTCCAAACGAAACGTCGCATAACCGCCTCTTAAACGTTCTGGGTCTAGATGGAAGCATGCAACATGAGCCCAGAGGTCCCCATTCCCCAATCAAACTACCCCAATTTCCCAAGATCACCCGCATGATGAAAGTACTACTGGAAAATTTCTCGCAGAATCTGACCTTGCCAATTCATCGAATTCCATATTGGAAATCGATGTCGTAACCCCAATACATTTCAAGAAAACAATTACCATTTTCTTATTTATCTATCTCTTCTTCTTCCCCATTTCCACTGGAAAACCACTCTTGCCCTCTCAGACATTTCTTGATCTGCTGCTGCCAACGCGGGTTCTATAACTGAATCTCACTAATAAATACTCGAGCAGCTTACGAATGCCTCTCACCTGCATCAACAGAACCAAGAACATCGGACCCTGTTACACACTTGCTAGCACTATTAACCACCAAACCCACATAACAAGTTGAATTTGGTTGAATTCAACTTATCTCGCATTCAAGGTGAAGCTCTCTTTCACCAAATACATCTGAAAACTCCTCCCTAAAAAATTCATAACAACCAACAAATCTCTGGTTGTATGACTAACCGCTCTCCCCCCAAGGTTCTTGTTGCTCCCTTCCTCGCCGAGACCACGTCCAATTCTTGCCTCTCATCTGAACCACCTCTCAACATTTCCCCCAAATTCCAAAAAAACAAAAAAACTTACGAACAACGAGCACCCCCACAACACACATTTTTGGTTTTTTTTTTTCTCTAATAGACCACCATGCATAATATTCATACTCACCATGACTACTTTTCCTTCAATGGCAATTGTAGTGGCTATTACTCTAATTTTCGAAGAACCTGTTCAACTAAATAAACATAATGCACACCAAAGTGTACCTATGTTTGCAGGAACTTCGAATATGTCATCGCGTTCACTTTTCATCCAACAATATCCTAAATATAAATCGGCCGTTAACTTCTAAGTAGCAAAGAGGTCGACAAATGATAAGGGAGGGGCAGGAAATACTCATTCACAAATCTTGTCGCCGCATATTCCCACAGCCCTCTCACAAACTAAACTTCATGAGCTAGCGGCACAGAATCACCTTTCCATACGACATAACTATATGGTTAATCTAATTATCTCCGAGTATGTGAATTTTACTAACAGGTCGACTATCTGATCTTTTTAAACCAGTCTCCCTGCTCCGGTTGGTATGTCTAGGTGACGTTCAACCCTCGCCACCCCTTATCGGGGTGAGTGACCTGTCACTTTCATCTAAGTCCATAAGAATCTTTTATAGATCCCTAACCCCTTTTCCCTGGATGCCTTAAAACACAGGACTCCCAACTATGATAGCGTTACGATAAGCCACTATGCTATTTTCTTCTTGCCACGATTTCCTTTTGTCCCATTCCCTTATGGATCGTAGTTTTTAACCTGGTCCCGCTTTGATTATTTATTCTGCAGCGATCATTACCCAATAGAATTAAATGAGCTTGTTCCAAGCCAAATGCAAAAACCCAACTCCAAGCTGGCGTTATGACCGAGCGAGTGGGCTCCTTTTCATCGCCAAAGCTATCCCTCTTTCTCCTTTCAATAACGATTTCCGACTGTTGATGATGCCTTTTGCTTCTTCCAGAAAGTAGTCATCTCTGCAGGCGGAAGCTTGCAATCCCGCAGTCCTTCTCCTCAGCAAGGCGGGTCAGGCAACCCCTTGGTGGTCCCAAGAGTGCGTGCACAAGCCAACCGAAGAAGTAAGAAACGCTACAGGCAATATAAAAAAGGGAGACCTCGCACCACCTACCAAACATGATTATTTTATAAAGCGCCGCAGGCGAGATCTCGGCGAATTAATCGTCAATCGCGTAAACAATATTTTTTCGAACTTACATATCGACTGTCAACTCCACAACTCCCCTTCTCTTTAGTGTGGCAAGTTACACAGCAAAGTATCATCGTCGCTCCAAAATAACCTGCCTCAACCCACAGTGCCTTCCGTTATGGGCCTGGATATATACTGATTACGGATCTCCGCTCCTGCCCGTGGTAAGCGGATGCGATGTGGTTATCGCTTTGCTTACCATTCGAGTTCATCCCGCTAACAAATGAAGCCTTCAAAAAACTTGAGAACTAACACTGCACTGTCAAGCTTTTCAACAGCGAAAGGGTAGATCAGCCTAACAACCGGTTTTTAACACTTGCAAGAAGTATCAAACTGCAGCTGGCGAGTAGCAAAGACGGTGCTCCTTGGTCCCAGAATGATTTCGTTATATCATGCTCCGTCATCTCTATCCCTCGGCAATCAGCATTTTGCTGGATTCTATATACAGAATCTGATCGCAATCCTCTTTTTCCATCTATTTGGACATCAGCTTTTGTAATTCCTATCCCCAAACCCTGGGAAAGGATCCGAAGGCTGGGGATTAACCAAAGACCAATCTTCATTCACTGACCTGCCCATAAACCTGTAATATTAATGGAGAAAATTGGTTTCAGGGGACGCTTTCTCCCTGTTTTCTGAGAGTCGCCCAAGCCTTTTCAAGACTTCCAGTATTGGCTTTTCGCATAAAAAAATCGTTCGAGACCCGCGCGGAAACCCCTTGTTAACTAGACCATGCATCCGGAAGACTTCTGCAACTGGTGGAATGGTGTTCTTGGTTCATCTTCTTTTGACCTTTGAAAAAGCTTGAAGAACAACGTGGCGAACTGGGATTCTCCTTAAACTCCATTCGCTCGTTTTCCGCGGACAACTCCCTCTTTCATTAAATGTTTTTTGTCAAACAGATCCATCCAAGTTCGTTGCTCTTCTATTCTGCTCTATCGCCACTTTACTCTGGATGAAGCCGTTCCGCAGGGTAGTGTTCTAAAGTGTATATACATTTGGCTCTTGGATTTAATGACATTGTACTTCTATCTCCAGCGAGGTCAATTTTTTCTCGTCTACATGTTGAATGACTTGTGTTATATATGCACGGTTGCCAAGCTGCCTTTTTCTCGAAACGGCAACCTTCAACTAGCTATTGTAGAATATTTCCACAATGGGGTAAGCTCCAATGGCCTCCATTTTTTCTCCCACCAAAACCCTCAGCATTGCTTTTCAATGAAAAAAGGGAATCGAAAACTTGCACCTCTTCCCAGCGAATCCTAAACCTTAATATGGTTTCCCAATTCCTGTAACTTCACAAGTCAATTTTCTAGGGCTCATCCTAGATAAGAGACACTAACAATGCACCGCTATTAAATAGCCGTAAAAAACACAACTTGTCATCCGCGCTCGTTGACATGTACGGGTCCATCTCGGCCGTCAAATCTTGGGGTGCTGTCCAAAGTCCCTTTTACGTCTATATAACGCCCTAGTTCGATCGAAGTTGGACTATTGCTGTGTAGTATATGGTCAGGCCTCCCTACTCTACTGCATATATTCTGTGGATCCCAATACAAAACGAGGTCGATCCGTATTCTCCCAACTGGAGCCTTCCGACGTCCCCCGTCGGGTAAGCTTGGAACGTTGAAAGCCAATCGTGATGCCACTACGCTCACTCCTGCCCGTCCTCTCCATTATTTATATATTTTTTTATTTCATTCATGTTTTTTTTTTATTGTTTTACTTTCTTTTGTTTTTTTTTTTATAGTCTCCTACAGGTGCTTGAGGCGGGGCTATACCTCTTTGCCTGATTGTCTCATAATCGTGTCATCTCTTACAGACCCTGATTAGCCCGACCTCAACACGTCGATCAGCGATCGATATATCCCACCATTGAACAGGCAAGCGACGAATTCTTATCGTTTTCAACGAAGGATCCTCAATACGCGCCCTGACACGAAATTCTTCAGCGAGGAGCCGTCAGACTACTAATTACTGGCCATTTGCGAACACGGTTCATAACCATCCTTAATTCCTTAATATCCCTTTACAAAGGTGCTGCCTTCGTCATACGAATGAGAGTTTACACACCTTGGCTATCCCCCGCTCCCACCATTTGCTTGGACTCTGACCTCTCTCTCACAAATCAAAGCCGATTCTGCTGCCCTTTTAAAGGGCACTCATTCCTTTGTTTCTATCCACAGTTCAATGATGAGTTTCAACCCTCATTATTTACTGGATCGGCGTCTAGAAACCGGAACAGTGGGCCATCTGCTGGTCTTTCCTGATCGCAACCTTCCCCATACACCCATCTGAAACCCCTCGTGGCTCAATTTTCACCACAACAGCAGAATTAATGCTATAATTGATTGCCATCACTTTCTCTGAATTTCCTTATCCTTAACAAGATCAAGTCTTATGGTTATTTATTCAATTCGCTCATCGCGCTAACAACGCTTAAACCCTTATTTCTCAAAAAATACAATGTATCGTGCTGCAGCAAATTTCTGTCTTCGGCTAGCTTCGCATTCCCCCAAGAAAACAAATATTTATGTTGCGATCCCCGTTTCTCATCGTAGGGGTAAAACGTGGCAATGAAAATTCGGCTGACAGAGAGGCCCAAAATGCCACCATACCAGGCATCAGAACACGCTATCCTCATTTCGGAGTTGTTTCAGGTACCTTCCGGATGCCATCCGACAAGGCTTACCTCCCCATCAAACACGAATTACTAGCCTCGCTCCCGACAGAGCGCTTTATCGATCTTGTTGGAAAAGAGCGGCTGGAACGAATGATCGAGAGGATCGATAAGCAATTAGAAATATAAGCCGATATTCGGGGAGTGGCCATCCCCTGCCCAACCCGACGAAAACGCTCACACAAGTGATAACTTGCTACGCCTTCCGTATTGCCATCACTAAATATATCCACTCACAGGTCATCTAAGTATGTGTTTACGTGAACCTGCCCTCCTATTTTTTGCAAATTTTGCGAAAGTCATAAACCCGCCCGCAATCTGTTGACATTATTCTTCATTATTGTTTTTCCCAGCTGGACCTCTATTCGCCGCCGTCATTTTACTACTTTACGATCCATAACAAACCTTCCAAAAGATTATCCCATATTCTTATCCCGAACTCCACTTTTAGGTAGTAATGTGCCTATTCTTCTTGTTTCTACACAGAAAGTCGAAAATATTCTCTATAATATTTTGGATTTTGTTTAAATACCATTTTAATACACTGCAAGGAACACTTTTGTTTAAGTTTTTGTTATTTAAAGTGACTGAACTATTCGTTCTCTATTTAAAAATCTCCTTTTTTTGACTTTGAAATATGTAAGTATCCAGAACCCTGCGCCGCGCCATTGTTTGATCTTTTTCAAACCCAGTGTGGCCGAGCGGCTTTTTTGTGGATACCGGTGTGGGTCCTTACAAACTAACCTCTCAAAAAAAAAAAAAAAATATATTATTATTATATATATTATATAATATATATAATATATATATATATTATATATATTATATATATTATATATATATATATATAATATATATATATATTATATATATATATATATATATAGAATATATATATATATATATAAATATATATATTGACGATTTTTTTTTTTTTTTTTATTAAAATGTTTATTTTTTCTAGAAAACTTATTTTTCCTGTCAGAGAGAGAATTTGATGAAACAGAACTAGAGAATAATAATAAAAAAAACTCGCCCATCCCAATCTTTCCAAGATCTCGCAGAAAAAAAAAACTCATTCTCACTTTAAGATTTTTGAACAGGACATTAAGATTTTTGAACAGAAACTAATTTGGAAAGGCAAAACAATCTACTTCAATCTGGACATGGATGAATGCACACAAAAAGGCCAATCTGACCCAACTATTCTTAATTGCTGCTATAATGTAAAAGTAATAAAATACATTTTGAACAGAAATAATGGAAAAAAAAAAAATTATAATTTAAGAAAAACAAGAAAAAACGTTTTTTTTTTTTCCCTTTTCTCCCTTTTCTCATCAATAGAGAAAGGTAGATAATGATATATATATATATATATATATATATATTATATATATATATATATATATATATAGATATATATATACTATATAATATAATAATATATATATTATTATATATATATAATATAATATATTATATAATATATATATATATATATATATATATATAATAAAGGGTTGGCCCTGAAGCCAACGGCGGGTACGGTGTCGTTGGTGCGCCTATTTTTGGTGGGTTTTAAAAATATATATAGGGTGCGGTGCGGGAGCGTGGTTTCCAGTGAAACAAAGGGCGATGAGAAAAAAAATGGCTTTGGTGGCTGTGCGAGAAATAATCCGGGGGTGGGCCAACCCTAAAAAATATATATATATATATATATATAATAATAGTATAATAATATATATATAATAGAATATATATATATATATATATAAATATATCACTATATATATATATATATATAATAATATATTTATATATATAATATATATTATATAATTAATATATATAATAAACTTAATATATTTATATATATATTATTATAATTTATATATATAATATATAAATATATATAATAATTTATATGATAATATATATATATATACTATATATATATAATATAATATATTATATATATATATATATATATATATATATATATTCTGAGAAACAGGTGTTCCCAATTTCATAGTAGGGTTGAAAGAAAAAAAAAGCATTCGTTTTTTTTTTACCGAAAAATAAACGGTTTCTTTTCATGAAACACAAACCAACATAGCCTGGAAAAAAAAACCACAAAAGTTAAAAATTTTGTTTTTTCTTTTTTTTCGTGCGTTTTTTTTTTCAATTAAATTGTGGAATTTACATGTTTGAAACAACAAGTTATAACCATTTAATTTTAGGCAAAGATATGCTCCTAATTTGGACATTTTTTTTTTTGTTTCCAATTTCCTACAAGGTGGAAGGCCCTGAGTTTGTGTTCAAAATTTTTTATTGGTTTTCCATTTTTTATTTTTTATTCCTGAATTTTTTGAATATTCATTAATATTTGCTTGTGGCTTCTCATTAATGTTTTCGTTCTTACTGTTTCAGCTTTCAGTAACATCTTTATCATAATTATTTAATCAAATTTAGAAATGCCCAACGATATGCAAAAAGTCGTGTGACTGTACTTTTTGAGGAAATAAAAGGTTGCAAAGCCCTCAATGAAATATTAAGTTTTTTGTGTAAGAACCGTTGCAAAAAACTAGTATTGTTATTGCTCATAATTCTAGGAACTACAAGGAAATTCGAAAAAATTTTGCCCAACTGAGAGAGATGATTATGCTAAAGCGCACTAAGCTAAGAGGTCCTGTTACCCCCATAACCCCCCGCCCCTGCCCTCAAACCACTGATCATTTCCTCACAGCCAATACTTCAATGAGACGACTGAGGATACGTCAGACTTATATTCAGTCATATCAAAATTGAAATTGTGGCTGATCACGCTGAATGACACCAGTGATAAATAGGCTTGACAGTGATCACAGTCACAGTAGTCAGTAACTCAGATGTGACTGGGGTCTGGGAGTGGGGACTAGTGATTATGTGAATCAAAAGTTTATATTCCAAACCATAAATTTTTAATTTAGCAGTTTCCATCGTCACAGTCATCCTATATTTTCAAAATCGAATCTTCTATTTTAATTTCAAAATATTATTGATTATTTCAATTTGCAATCCCTTTCAGTCACCTTTCGAGTTTTGTTCATCAGACCTCATTCATATAAAATATAATAATACCGTTCTGCTTCGCAGTCCCTGTCATGTAAGTAGCTGGTTTGATTATATGAATGTAAAAAATATTAGAGTTTACAAAGTAAATAAATAAAGTCTAATACAAAACAGGCAGTCTGCAGGCTACAACCTACTGTAGTAAATTGTAACGAAAACAATGATAAAAGAGAGAAGGTAGTTCCTGGCTATTTTATAGATCATAATGGAAATATTGTTTAATTTGTATTTGTCAAGTAAAAAATCCTTAGATTTTGAAAAATGCCCAATATACTCAAATGTGCAATATCATATTACGCTCTTTATATTTTATTTAAATAATACATTTAATGAAAAAACGAAAAAAAATCTGAAAAATAAACGAAAAGAACATAGAAAAAATATATGTTTTTTTCCTGAAAAATAAAAACAAGAATTTTTGAAAAAAAAAAACGGTTTTTTTTTTCCCCAACGCCTATTCCCCTAGAAGCAGGGCTGTGTCGATCGCAGAATTGTTAAATTTACAATAATGTTGCCGGCCCGTTTCATTCGAAGAGTATAAAAAATGGCAAACATTAAAAGGGTTTCCCAGACTCAAGAAGCCATGTGAAGATAATCTTCAAAAGTTGACCAAACTACGTCCAAGACCCTCCAACTAGACAAAATCAATTAGCAAGCCTTCTCTTATTTTAAGTACAAAACAATGTTTGTATATCATTTAGTAAAGAACTAGAATGGTATACGATTTTTTTTTTTTGGCCTTCTCCTAACCAAATTACGGTTTTCGGAATACAGTTTCGAATGTTGTCTACTTCTCTACTATTATAATATTTTTGAAAGGACTGAAATTAAAATTTTGATGCTCCTCCGTATAATAGTCCTTTAAATAAATAATTTTTGTTTATAATTTTCCATATTTAAATGTTTTTAATATAACAATTAAGAGTAACTTCAAAATTCTCATTCTTCTTATCTTCTGTACATTCAACAAACCAAATCCGGCAATGATGCAAATTAGTGAGGTACCCTTACTGTCCTTTTGAAGTTTTTAAGTCTTCTTACCTTGCTCTCCCTAACTCTATAGATTTTCCGCTATTTCTTCTTTTTCTCCTCCAACTATTTTTTAATTTTTAAATGCAATATCCAACCCGACGAACAGTAAATAAAAACATAAAAAAAATAAATAAATAAATAAATAAATAAATAAATATTATTATAAAAAATATAGATATATATATATGTTATTATAAAATATAATATAATTATATATATTTAAATTGTATTTTATAATATATTATATTATATATTATATATAAATATTATATAATATATATAATACTATATATATACTTATATAATATAATAGATCTCTAACTCTATCCCCATTTTGGGAGCGACGTGTCTACATCATTACAAACACCGGAAACAGAAAAGCAGTACGAAGAATATGACCTAATCGAAAGAAAGACGCTCGCCCTTTTAATACACCTTTCAGGTGAGCAATTTCGTCGCAAGTCCGAAAAATATCAACCCTAGAAGGTTTCGCGAGAAGGACCTGCGACGGACGCAACACTGTGGTATCTCGTCAATTGGTGGGGTTCATCCTCCTGTGCAAAACCCCGCCATTCACTCTTGCTATGCACCTTCTACTCGTCTCTGCCAAACTCACATTCCACCCTTTCAGGTATTCCTTTACTGAACTCAATCCACTTTTTCTTCGGTCTCCTAGCGCGTTCGTTCCCATCATACTTCACCACTATCCAATCCGCTTAAACCAAACCTAGTATCATCCATCCTTTCCATATGACCAAAACCATCTCAATGTACTACCTCGTGTTATTCTTTCCTTGCCGTTTTTTTCTTTCAACACCACAGCACAACTCCCTTAAGATTCAATCCCGCTTTTAATAACTTTCTTTCTCACACCTAACCACGAAAGTGAGCCAATAAGATTGTCCATCTGAAACACTGTAAAAGTTAAGATCCTTATTCCAACCATGTGTTCCTACTATAACCGCTTAAAGCACAGGTAACAAAATACCCTCATGCAAAACCCTAGCACATTCAAGACAGGATTTAAATACACCAGCGTCCTCCTTATTACCATTCACAACTTTCCTACTACATTCTGAATCATTCGTTCCCTTTTATTCCAACATATATCCTAATATTTAAACTCATATACTTGTTCCATCTAACATGACTTCACAAGGCGGACTCTCCCCTCCTACCATACCTTCCTATATCCTTTACTTTAAACCCCCCATCCTTTTACACACACAACCTTGCAAAATTCCTCTTTAAAAACTAAAACATCAACAAACTAAGCCACACAAACCAAATCATAAAGCCCGCAACAATAAGCAGGGCACCCTCCACCTTCTCTTCCATTCACCATCATTCTAACACCTTCCCCTGCCACCCCCACCTCCACTTATTATTACACACGCTTCATCATCGTCATACATGCTTTTGATTACATTCAGAAGCCTACCACCAACATCATATATCACTAACAACCTTGTCACAGAGCTTTCCATAATTCCTGTCCAGTCCGCCTGTTGCATAGTCCCATAAAACCTAAATACAATTTATTCTTTCTTTTGTCTGGTTATTGCATCAACATATTTTTAATGTAAAATTTATACCACACATCTCTACCGACTCGTATCTAAACTGCAACTTGGGTTCTTTTTACTCAATCAGCCCTTCAGTTACTCTACGCACTCTTTCAACCAAAATACCAGCAAATATATTCCCTACAACACTTAATACACTAATTCCCTTACAGTTTCTACAGTTCCCCTTTCCCCTTATACAAGGGTACTATTACTGCTCTCCTCCAATCTCTTGGAACTATACACTCCATACACTCTTGTTACAACAACTTCCCCAAATCAATTTTTCAGTCACCATATAGCCTCCATCTTTGATCATTTCAACCAGTAATTCCACGTATGCCTCTGCAGATTTACAATTCTCTCACCCTATCCCATTACTCACTCTCCTAAAATACCTATTTCTTTCTTGCAAAATAATCAAGCCCGCACACACATTCACTAATCACCTCTTCATTACCGCCAATATTACTCAGATTTTCGAAGTGTTCCCTTCAGACTCTTCTCACATCCATTTCATCAGTAACGAAAGCACTATCCCTAATTCATGTAATTCTATAGTGCCAGATTCCCTTACTCTGCATTCTTAACTTTCGCGCTTCCTTCCATGAAAAGCTTCTATCACCCTTGTAAGTTCCCAAAAAAAATCTTAACACAACATACATAATTATCTCATTTTTTTTTCCTCCCTACGTATCAACTTTTAGTCTTCCCTTTTTTCTTCCTTATCATAATTCCAGAACATATTTTCTTATTTTGAGACCATCAATTTGCATTTTAGCACATCAACCCATGCCTTCTTTTTTACTTTTAAACTGCTTCGCATGCACCTCTTCATTCCAAATCATTCAGCCACCCATTCCACTCGTGAGATTCTTACTTCCTACTCAGCGCATCACGCATACTTCATGCTGCATCTACTAACAAGGCCTTCCTTTATTTGTTGTCCAAGATTTCTTCAGTTTCCTCTTGTTCACATCAATATGATTTTTTTCAAAAGCGATTCTAAATATACTTTTCCTTATTACTTATTATCTTAACTTTCTCACTTCTTAATTCTTCCGCACTTCCCTCCCCTACGCTCTTTCCTCTCCCCCAAGCTCCCACAACTTTAACATCCTACATAAATAATCCCTTCCAGCCGCCCTCACTGATTTAACATCCATGCGGTATCTTCAACAATCTCCTTCTCACCAAAACAATCAAAAGGCAATCCAATCTTTTTAACTTTGATCATCTCTATACTAACGCTTATGAATCTCCTTGTGTTTTTAAAGAAAGTAATTACTCCACACACACAATACCTCTTATCACTCATCACGGCAGAAATCAATCACACCTCCTAACCATCTCTCATTTTACCAAGTCACCCCAAATGATTTACTATTAAACATCCTTTTTCTGGATCAACCTATACAACCAATCTTAGATGCCCATCACAAACATCTCTTGAAGCTCTCTACTCGCCCCTCCCAAATCTAATCATTCAGATTATAACAAAAATGTAGCACTCTGGCCAAAATCACACACAGCTGGACCCATATGTTACCAACCCACACCATACCTTGTGACCTTTTCAAACGTTAAATTAACCATTAAATTCTAGTACTCACATCAAACAAAATTCACCATAGCTCTGCGCACAAGTCACTCATCAAAATTGCAACTCTTTCTCTCCCCCTCTCACCTCCAGCACACACAGCATTTCACACTGCATAAGCCACTCATATTCACAGTTTCCTTTTCATCTTTGTTTCAGTCACAGCGAGCAAATCAAAATTATAAATCCTTTTAAACATACATTGCAACCTCGTCATTACAAACATTATTCCTCTGACCAATTCATCTAACCCGTTGTTATATGTACATTTCTGCAGAATAATGATTACATGGTCGCTTACGGCGATCACACTATGTCCGGGAGGCCTATCAAAATACACTAGCCTAGCAAGAGGGAATTAAGCTGGTCAGCTGGCCGCTAATATAACTACACTTACAGTTTATTGGCGTTCTGAAGGTGAACAGAACGCAAAATTACTTAGAAGTGGGCAATTTTTCCTCCCCCACACAAACATGGGATATACAGGGTAATGTCCTGTAAAAGGGGTGTTATTCTGGAAGATGAGATAGAATCATAGGAGCGCAAAGAGAAAAGCGAACCATTGGGCACTGAATGTAATGAAAATAACGCTACACACCATAAGCACCAATTCTTCCATTTCCTATACAGTCCGGTTGATTTAAATCATAATATTATATATAATATATTATATATATATAATATATAATATATATATATATATATATATATATCTAATATATATTATATTATATATATAATATATATATATATATATATCATATAATTATATATATATATATATATATATATATATATTTATATACCCTATATGTAGAAGTGGTGTCTACATTTGCTCCTGTTACACAGTAACAAATTAACATCTTCTTTTTCTTTTAAACGAATTCCCAACTCTGACTTAATTTGCAAGTTCCAACTCTGACTCGTAAATTTAAGAACATTATTAAATAACTTTAAACACTCTTAATAACCAATTTAATAATATACTTGATGTTTTTCATGTTATATCGAGACAAGTTCTAAATTTATTTACAAAAAAATCTTAGTTAATCTTTAATCTTAATTATAATCATAATCTTCGGATTTATAAGGTCAGTTCTAACCGTTTTTTAGTCATAAGTGCTTTTTGCTTGCTTCTTACTTAATTACATGAGCATATGAAATAAGGCATGCTTAATTTATACATCCAATCCCCTAAATATTCATATTACAGTTCGTCTTCGGATACTTCTTCATCGTCTGTCTTTACAAGAAACAACTTAATAAACATCAAATCCCCACTAGGGGTAAGTAAAAGTTCTAAGTAGAGAATGGAAATAATCTTGAGTTAAAATCACTACAGTTTAATTTCCATTTTTTAGGTTCCATCCTTGGGCACATTTTTTATCCTTGGTTTCATTTGGATTGAAGTTCAACCCATTCCATCCTAGTGCACATTTCATCTTTGGGTTCAGTAGAACTCATTTCATATCCTTATTGGGATCATTCATATACGGTCACATGCTGGACACAGCACAACGTGAATATATGTAATACTGAAGCTTCAATATATTTGAACATTTGTTGCTCTTGTGTTTGTGAATTCCCCAAACTATCTCTGTCCCCTAATTAAGATAAGTTGTTAAATCATTGTTATAGACAATTTCATGGTATCCTATCCTTTAATTGTAATCATTTATAATACTATTGCATCTCGTGAACGCTGTAGTCATCTTTTGAATTTGGACAATCTTAAACCTTGTTTGTTGTTGTTGTTGTTCTTTCTTCTTCAATAAGTATCTACTTATTTGTCAACGAAAAGTACAGTACTTCGTTTTCTTTGCATCTATTTATCCTTGATGCCTAATTATTCAACTTTTTTAAGGCATTCCTCTTAGTTTTTAAGTCTACCACTGAATGGTCTTTATTTAGTCATTCCTTTGTGGACCTTATATCATATTTATTTCAATTATCCCCTTTATCACATGAATGGTCTTACTTTAGACATTCATGTATTATCTCCTCATCGTCATTGCTGAATTACTTGTACATAAATGTAAATCCTGTTTATACTCTACATTGTACATAATAAGTGAATAAAACCATTCTTTTTCTTGAGTTTCATTCGCCTGGTGTTACAACGTAATTGTGTGCTATTTTTCCCTCTATTATTCAACCCTCCTTATAAACTTGCTGTCTTTGTGTGTTACCACATCATCACGTTCCCCCACACCTTTGAAGCGCAACCCCTACACAAGAGGAAAGTTCCAGAGACTCGTAACTCTGGGCCGAGGTATCAAGAGCTTACATTCCAGACGACGATATCCGGCCACACTCCTGAAACTTCCTGGTACCTGGATTTCCTTTATAAATCTTTCAGGTACAATATTTTGTTTGGTTTGTTATTTTGTTATTATGGCAACTAAGTATACATAGATAGTTTGATATTTTAACAAATAATTATTAACGACTTTAGAAACCAAATTTCAATCGCGTGGGTGAACCGTTGTTTCACTCGTCCGTCACATATATTATATATATTATATAAATATATATATATACTATATAATAATATATATATATATATAATATATATATATATATATATATTATATATATATATATATCATATATAATAATATATATATATATAAGATATATATATAGTATATATATATATATATATATATATATATATATATATATATATAATATATACTTTATATATTTTATTCTCTCCGCATGGGGTATATCTATATATATATATATATATATTATATTCATATATATATATATATATATATATATATGAATTCAGCTATTATCACTCCCCTGCAGGATGAAGGCCTCTTTATAATGATCTACAAGGTGCGATCTCGACCTTGCCACTGCCAACTTGGTCCAATAAACTTTATAATGTTGTCCGTTCACCTTGCTTTTGATCTTTTTTGTTGACCTTTCCTATCGCATGGATTCCATTCAAGGGTTGTTTTAGTCCACCTATTGTCTGTTAATCAGGCAACATGGCCTGCTTATCTCCACTTTAAGCTCTTTAATCTCTTGATAATGTCAAAGTACTTTTGTTTGCTCTCTCATCCATTTGCAGTTCTTTCGATCGCGCTTAGTAATGCCGAGAATTTGCCTTTCCATTCCCCGCTGCGGCACACGGATTTTTGTAATGATTTAGCAGTTAATGCCCATGTCACGCTACCGTAGGTCATAACAGATATGATACATTAATCAAGTACTTTTTTTTTAGGCAAATGGGGTGATTATTTTTAAATATTACGTTTAGCTTACCAAATGCCTGCCAACCAAGTTTCACTCTTTTTTCTATCTCTTTAATGGTGTCACCTTCCAATAAAACTCTTTGACCGAGGTAAACGTAGTAATCAACTCGCTCTAATCTTTCTCCGGATACCAAGATATCTTGATCAATACCATTAAAAAACTAATATCCCTTACTTTTGAACATGCCTATTTTTCCTTTCAAGACAAATACTACGGACAAATCCCCGGACTCTCAATGGGCTCATCATTATCACCTGTCATGTCCAATATATTTATGGAGTTAACAGAAACTTACTGTATATTTTCACAATTTCCTACTATAAAGTGGGTGAGATATGTGGACGATATCTTTGCACTAATACCAAGGAATATGAACAAAGATACTGTTTTAAATTTTATTAATGAGTTACATAACGACATTAAATTCACAATAGAAAAATCAGAAAATAATAGAATAAACTTCTTAGATGTACTCATCACTTGGAATAACGAAGAACCCCCTTCCTTCAGTATATACCGAAAGCCAACAGCAAATCCATCCTATATACACTGGTTTTCGTGTCATGATATCTCAACAAAAACAGCCGTATTGAGTAACCTGTTCCTAAGAGCATATAGTTTATGTAGTCCTCAAAATTTAAACCTAGAAATATAAAAGGGTCAAGAGATTTTAGAAGACCAGTCGAAGATAAGATCTTAGAGTAGGATTTGAATAATAAGAAACAAGCAAAAAAACTTCATTCCTTGAACTGACATTATAACTGCATAACTGAACAACGTATTACCAGTACCAAATCTACAAAAAAGCACCATCAAAGAATATATTCCGGACTATATAAATACTGTCAAAACAAATAGTATTATAAATTGAAAAAAATGCATTACTAATACCTAATAACCAAGTAACAAATTCAGGAGTCTAATAAGAAAAATTGCATTATCTGTACAAGCAAATAAAGGACAAAAACCAACTGTATTTCAACTGTATTTGTGTTATCAATGTTAAATAATGAATATATCTGTGCGTTAGTTAAACACACGCAAAATTCAAACCATACCATCAATATAGACTCCCCTACTATTATACAAACCAAACAAAATACGAACAAAAGAAAATTCATCGAATCATTCATAATAAAAACAGTACCAATTTCAATATACAAAAAGGTGAAATAACTATATAGATACTACTAAATATTTGAAAATATCTCCAACACTCAACAAATACTAAAAGAAGGATTTAAAGAAGGAAAATAAGGAGCAGAGCGTCACCGGTTGTCAGAAATCCAAAGAAGTTAAAATCAATTCATCGATCACAAAATATTTTCAGTCCGAAGTGAGTGAGTTGACAAAGACCACGAAAGCTTGACTAATTAGTGTTAATAGCTATAACTTGAACATAAAGATGTTCATAATATAATAAATAACTTTTTATAAATAAAAATTTTATAAAAAGAAAAAATCTTTTCAAAAGTTACCTACATCATGGGATAATATCAATCCTTTAACTATTAAACTACGAGCATTAGTAGTTGTGAATATATTATATATATATATATATATATATATATATATATATATATATATTTATATATAATTTATATATATATATATATATATTTATATATATTTTTAGAATATTTAAAAGAGTATTATTCTATTTATATATATATATTTAGATATGGGATATTCATGTTAATAAATAAATATATATTATTTATATATATCACTACATATATATATATATATAGTATATATATATATATATATATAATATGATATATATATTATATATATATATATATATATATTATAATATATATTGCTTTGGACTTTTCATATTGCCGAGTAACAAAAATAGCTCTTAACATTTTTGGAGGAGACAATAAAAATACTGATGAGTTTTGCTTTATTTATTACAGACTATTTATTTATAGAAAATCGGTTTAAATTGTTCTAAATAAATATGAAGAGATCTTGCCGGACGTTTCGGGAAATTCATAATTTCCCATCTTCAATGGAAAAACATGGTAATAAATACATCAGAAAAAGCCAACAAATGAAGACGGTGGTGGGTTATATTATAACACGTTTTTATTATAAAAAACAGTTGATAATAGCAGTTGCAGATTGAAACGGACCGGTATTTCATTATTAAAATGATGGTCTAGACTGACCTATGTAAATTGAATTCTAAAAATTTTCAGTTCAAGTTTTGTTGGTTGGTTTGTGAAAAAAATTTGGAAAGTGATGATAAACTTATGGATGAATTTTTAGTGAATACTGTGGCTTTCTAACTTCTGGAAAATAGATACCGACTAGAAACCGGTATATTATTTCATCGAACACCCATCTAGTCACTTTAAACATAACGTTTCAACCATATATATATAATATATCACTATATATAATCACTCACTTATTATAAATATATAATATTATATATATATATATATAATATATATTATATATATATTTATATAATATATATATAATAATGTATATATTTAACAAATAGGGTTAAAAAGTTTTGTTATGAGAATAAACATACCGATAGAAATTGTATGGTGTAAGTTTATATATATATATATAAATAAAGGGACCAAACGCAGGATTAAATCTGGAGGCGGTGTTATAGCTCCACACCTGAATTGGTGCAATGCGAAACCTGTTGCAACATTTTGCAACTTTGCTTTTGATGGCTTGAGGCGTTAGTTAGGGGTTTCCAAGGTCTAGGGAACCTGTTTCCAAGGGTCGTGACGGTTTCAGGCCGGAAGGGCTGCTTCGAAGGGCCACAACGTGCTTCAATTCCGGGAAAGGCTGCTTTCGAGGGTACGGTTCGTTTTGTGAAATTTTGTAACGTGAACTCGGGGTTTTGTCCCGAAAAATGATCGGGATATTCATAGTTCTGATGGTAGCCAGTTTACGATTCCCTAAGGCTCCTTCTATACTCTAGAGGAAATTAAAGCTTCCTCTGACTTCTAGATACAACAATTGCAAAAAAAATCGTTTTTTGTGCGGTTCCAGAAACGCAGCTTTTATCAACTGACGTTTTTTGTGCGGTTCCAGAAACGCAGCTTTTTAAAAGCTTCTGTAGAATGGGAGTTAAGTGTGAACTCATTAAAAGAACTACAGTTCCTACTCAATATAAATACGTTACAAACAAATAAAGACATTACATGAAAGCAAAGAAAGTGTCCCCGCCGGGATACGAACCAACACTTGTTGCGTGCGTAAACAAAATACTCATCCTCTTAACCATATGGCCACTCCCACGAAGCCAGAAAGCTTTTCTTCAAACCGAAATTTTAAGCAGCATAAAACGGCTTTGAAGTGATATTTTTACTGCTTCGAGTAGTGGCCGAATGGTTACGACGATGAGTAAATTCATTCCCGCTCTCAACATGCGTCGGTTCGAGTTTCAGCGGAGACGCTTTCTTTGCTTTTATGCAAAGTCTTTATTTGTTTGTGAAATCAACTGCGGTTAGTGTATTATAGTTGTGTAAATACGATACTTTAACTTTTTTTTTTAACGTTACCACACTTTAAATTAAAAAAAGAACAAATTTCAGCAAATGATTAATGTAGATTTAAAGAATAAACAAAAAGAGCAACCATTCTTATTTTGATTAATAATAATAATAATAATAATAATATAATATAGATTAAAGAATAAACAAAAAAAGCAAACAATATATTAATAATAATAAATATAATAATAATAATAATAATAATAATAATAATAATAATAATAATAATAATAAATTACTACCATTACTACTACTTCAATTAATTATAATAAAAATACTATTGCTACAACTAATAATATATATATATAATACTAATATAGTACATAAGGTATATATATATCATCATATATATATAATTATTAAAAGAGTAGGAAAGTGCACTAATTATTAGAACTATATATACGTATAATATATATATATATATACTGATACTATAATAATTATAGAGGAATATATATATATATATATATATAATATATATTAATGTATAGCCCTGGAGGAGAAGAAGTAAAATATTATAATATAATATTTAAATTTCCTTTACGTAAAGTTAAAAGCAATTCAATTGCCAGAAGGTTTCTTCATATATATATAATATTATTATATATATAATATACTTATGAGATAAATAATAGAGCAATATAATAATTAGTATATATTATATAATATATTATATATATATATATATAAATATCACTTATATATATATACATACTAATATATATACTCATATATATACTAATAATTTTAATATATATATATATATATATATATATATATAATATATATATATAGTAGTAGTAAATAACTATTATACTATATATATATATTATATACCATATATTAATCTTCATTATTATGATATTATTGAGTTAATATATATATACTCATTATTATATAGAAGAGAGAGTATGAACGATGAGAGAAGAGAGAGAGAGACGAGAGAGAGAGAGAGAAGAGATATGATAAAGATAGAGAGAGAGATGAGAGAGGAGAGAGAGAGAGTGGGTGGAGAAGAAAGAGATAGAGGAGAGAGAGAGAAAGAGAGATGAAGAGAGAAGGAGACGAGATGAAGAGAGAAGAGGATGAGAAATATCATCATTAGCTTCATTAATACGACGATATTTCTAATTAACGATTAGCTTCTAATGCACCTTTGTATATTGTTTGGGAATTTCGGCCTTGACCTAACGTTATATTAATACGACATTCTATTACTGAAAGAGCTCATTTGTAACCTGTACTTCTTATCCACCTGAATATATAGTATATATATATTAAAGTAATATTAATATAATTACATAGTAACTATATATATTTGCTTTCGATGACAGAGCACACTAAAGAGGTTCCTTTCTGTACTTCTGCAAGTCGTCCGCGAAGAGAACCCATAAAGAAGCGGCGGGAGTGACAGAGACCTTTTTAAACACCACTCTTAATGATTCTCTGATACCGGTCGTAGGTAATAAAAATATCAGCATTAGATGAAACATAATAGTAAAGATAGATAGAAGAAATATATATAAGACCTCACAAGATTGAAGTAAAAAGAAATTAGGAGTGAATAGATTGACAGACCGTAAAAGAAAGTATTTTAATACTATATATATATATTCTCATATATAAATACATATATATATACCCATATAGTTTTTAATAATTTAAAAAATTTTATTAAATTTTATACTTATACACCTAGCTTATATATATATATATATATTATATAATATATATAATATATACCATATATATATATACTACTATATTACATATAACTATATATAATTATATAATAATAACATATATATATTTATATAATATATAATATATATGTATATATAATATACTATATACTGTATATACTAATTATTATATACTATAATTCTATTTATATACTATATATATACTTATTATAAATATCGTATATATATATTATAATTATATATATATATTAATATATATTATATATATTATATATATTAATTATAATATATATATATATAACACTATATATATATATATACCCCTTATACACTATAATATATATATATATATATATTAATAATATATATATATATATATTAATCATTATTCTTAATCTGATGATTTCCAAATGCTCCCACATACAGCCCAAATGGCTTTCTCGACATTCTCAAGATATTGGCTAACTTAGTCAATTGAATATATCTCCTAATCTAAAATGAGCTGGAGACGTATTTGCAGCTTTCTTATCCGATCCTTCAATCTTGAGGAGTGAATTCTTTTAGAGCTGTCTCTAACTTCCAATCCTTCTCCTGATTATGTTAATCTCTTTCTTCCTCTTCTGGGTTCCTCCGATCACCTTCTTAACTCTATATAAAGTTCTATCTCTTCGAGTGTTCAGCAAAAGAAGACTCCCTCATACCGCGCGAGGAGAAAACGTCTCTAACAGTTCGGTTTATTCCTGCAGTAAAATCTGAGTCGGAATTAGCGGTCGTACTTCTTTGTCTTCCATGAAATGAACGACTGGTTTCTGCGAATGATGTAGAGGTAATTCTTTTGAGTGCAGAAAGTCTAACTGAAGGGAGATTCTCCTTTAGCACGGAGGAGTTCATTCCATATTACTTCCCTTTAACTAAGCATTATAAACATTTGCTTAACTCTGATCGTTTTCGTGATATTCTCACAGGGGTGCTGACTCCACGAATTACCTTCGATTTTGCACTCCAGAAACTTATGCAGCTAAAGAAAGAAAGAACTACTGATATATATATATATTATATATATATAATATTATATATATATAATTATAATTATATATATATATCATATATAATATATATATTAATATATAATATATATATTATATATTATATTATATTATATATATATAATTTATATATATAATTTAATATATATATATATATATTAATAATTATATAATATATATATATACTTAATATATATATATATATATATTATATATACTTAATATATAATTAATATATATAATATATATATATATATAATATATATATATTATTATAATATAATATAATATATATAATTAAGCGAGTATTTAATCCCTAAAAGCGAATTGAACTTCCTAATTAAATTATTTATTAACCGACTATTCTCGGGCAAGAATCTTTCATCCCATTTTTAATATAAAGTTAAAATAAATAAATCAGTATAATAAAATTAATATATATGTACAATCATTATGTAGAGAATCCGAAGATTTTTCTTGATTTAAACAAATCTCTCACTTTCATACTTTTCTTTTTATAAATTAAACTTAAAATAAAATTTAGAAAAATTTTCCTTCCAAAGATCTTAAGAGAGGTTCCCTCCCCGGTTTTTGAGATACCCAAATATACAAGGGATTCTAACAATGAAGATCGAAGGGTTCCTCAATTTGGACAATATCCCAAAAATTGGTACAATCTGTGTTGGTATGAGGCCGTGGCCTTCCTGAAGAGAATGAGCAGTTATAGCTAAAATATACGAAGATGATGTAATGTTCTAGTTGAGGTTCGTACGAATGAAATACCTTTATGTTCTAGCCCTTCAATACTTGTGTAAGGAATCGCACCACGCTTCACGCTCCGATTGTCTTTCGCTCAATGCCCTCAAGGTGGGCCATTCGCAGCCTCAACCGAACGCGACTTATGTAAAATGATAATATAATAAGACTGGCAAAAAAGACATAAGAAAGAGGAATAGGGTGAGGTAATATCTTTAAATATTAAAATATTACCTCCTATTTTAAGTTTCACATCAAGATCTAAATTCCTAAATTTTAAAACTGTTGAAAGAGTTTATGGTTTTTAAAAACTACGGGTCAATTTTAACGACGATATTTCGTACTCATTCTCTACCCGATGGCTACCGTCAAATACCAAATATCCTTTAGGAGCTGTTAAATAATTAGCTTGTAGAATATTCTTTAAATTTTGCTAAAAGTAATTTAGAAACCTTTAATCAATCAATAAAGCTGGAGAATCTTTGCACGAACACACTTATTCATCCAGAAATCAATGTTTTTACAAGGTAATCAAGTTCTTTTTGTAAAATTAATTACAATAAGAATGACGAAAATTTTTTGTTATCCCCGATCAAAAAGAGTTTTAGTTAAGTTGATTTTATAAAAAAATATGGGATGAAAGAATAAAAATTTTTGTTAAAACAATTCACCAGTATATATATATATATATATATATATATATATATATTATAATATATATATATATAAGAAAAAAAATAAAAATGTGTAATATATAAATATATATTTATAAATATATATATATATATATAAATGCATATATATTTATGTGTATATATACATAACACATATCGTGTATTTTATGTAAATATATTAAAATGAATTAAATACATATATGATATAATATTACTTAATTAATTCTTTAATCATATAATATATAACATAAAGCGTGGACACTATTCATATATATTTATATATAGGTTATTTATATATTTATCGTATACCCTATATCTAGTGACTAAACACTATGAACCGTGGTGCAATTTATAAATTAATTAAAACAAGAAAAAAAATAAACAAAGTTAAAAAAATAATGTGAGCGTAGTGGCTGTTCGAAAGAAAATAATCTAGTGCTTAAAACTACTAAAGAAAAAAATAAACCCAGATTCCCCATCGCCGCTCTGCCTCGCCCCAACAGCAGTAGTCTAGTCATTTATTGTTTAGATTTTTAACAATACTGACAGCTTTGGAAAATGTTTAAGGAACGATATTATTAAGAAGAATTAAAAGGTTTTTATACAATCTTTTGATTAGAAATGAATTCTAATGAATGTCTCTGTGCACATCATTTCCGGAACAGATCAAAAGACATTCTCGACAGGATTTATGGCGCGTTCTAAAGAATCCATGCACTGTGTATGAATAACTATTATTATCTCGCAATCCTCTACAAAGAATAAGTTAAACTGGTATTCATTCTTCTTGATATATGAAAATACTATACCTATATATATAGTATGAGTATGATGCATATGACCCTATGAGTTATATACGTATATATATATATATATAACTAGATTATACTATATATATTCTATAGTATATATATATATAGTGATTATCGGAATGTCAAATTTTGACATCCGCGGATGTAAGACTATCATAAGCACCTCTCGCGGATGCGGA
>JABUQX010027133.1:35000-37500 GCA_015478945.1 Trachelipus rathkii
GAGTATATTCACCATAGAAAGTATTGTCGAGTTCCTCTTTTAGCTCATCTGGGCGTGGTTGTGCAACACATACGCGTTTATCTGCTAGGGTCCAGGTTCGATTCCCAGCAGGGTGAAATATTTTAGGTGTGTTTTTTTTTTAAATATATATATTATATATATATATTATATAATATATATATAAATGATATTATTATATATATTTATATTTATATATAATATATATAATTATATATATATATATATATATAGAAGAAGAGAGAGAAGAGATTAGAGAGAGAGAAGAGGTCCTTATGAGCCTCATTGCGAAGATAATTTTTTTTTTTTACCTTTTTTCAATAACTTGATTTATTATATGAATACTTAAAAACTACAATAAGCTAAAAAAATTTAAATGGCAGAAATTTAATTATCGACCTTCATCTTACTTTTTGTACGCATTGTACGTTTGGCAGCGCCAGAGACAGAGCGACGTCTCGGGAAATTTTCTGTAGTGCATTCTCAAATCCCGAAAACAAAAAGAAAATCTGTTACGGCAAGTAGATCCATGTAGGTTAGCTCTAGGTTAGTGGCAATGTCAATCCATATAGGTTAGTTGGTCATGACATCATCGTTGATCCACACAGATCAGGTTAGCTGTTTTACTGCCTCTAAATTTTAAGGTTATGATAATTGTTGGTTATTATAACACAGAATCGTATATGAAAAAACATAAAAAATGTATTTTACGCAAACATTATGTTTTACGTTTCCTTTAAATTCTTTACACGTGAGTAAGCACTTAATCCCGGTTTCTTTTATCCAAATGAACATTTTTTTGCTTGCTTATTATCTAAAGTTTTGATTATTTTCAAATTTCTCTCTTTGTGATCACCAATCACAATATCGCTAGTATCACTTTACTAAACAATGAATCAGTAATAATATAAAACATTTTATCTGCGCTATGAAGAACTCATTTAAGGTCATATATATATATATACTATAATATATTATATATATATATATATATATAATATATTTATATTATATATATTATATTATATTATATATATTATATATTATAATATATATTATATTATATTATATATATATTAATATCATATATATATACTATATATATATATAAATATATTATATAGATATTATATATATATATATTATATATTATATATATATCATATATATTATACTTATATATATATATATAATATTATATTTATATTAATAGTATATATATATATATATACCCTCAAAAGAAATAATTTCAGTTATTACTAATCTTATCGTGAACGTGACTTCATACTTTCTTCAATTTTGACAAAAGTAATAAAATTATTCATAAATATTGTTACATCGAGTTTGATAATGTATTATATTCTCGTCATATTTATATTATCCGTTGATTTGCAATTAATAATATTTTCATATCAATTCTATGGAATACATATTAAGTCAATCACAAACATAAGAAAATTGAAGCCAAAATTTTACTGTTAAATTTTGGTGAAGTACATATATAAATATTCCTTATGGTTTAATTTCATTATTCGTCTTTTTCTGTATGTTTTATTACTAAATATTATTACTTTTTATTACTTTTATTACTTTTTATTACTTTTATTACTTTTTTATTTACAGCTTCTTTTAGTAACTACTAACCATTTGGTCGCGTAATATGCGTTACGTCTCATTAAATTTATAATAAATTAATAAAAGAATTATATAAAAATAAGGGATCAAGTAAGGATAAGGACACCCAAATTGATGGGATGCCAGATTTCAATAATAATTAATTCTGTGAAGCAACTTATCATAAATATAATTACACTCAAGTCATTATTATTAAGTTTTGATTCATATAATACTTTAAATATTTGTAAAACTATTTTAAACTTCAATTAATTATTTTTCATTAAATTTTCCGACCAACAAATGACAGTACGTCACAACGCATTGCCAATAGCGAGAATTCTGTAAGAAATCGATTTGGGTGTCAAAAACTGTACCTAATCGGAAAAAAATTGGTGTATTGCACAAATTATTACAGAAATATTAAACATTCATCTCTTATTTTTAGAAAATAACTTCAAAAAAAAAAAAAACCTTTTTTTTTTCAATTAATTTAAAAATATGAAAGGCGAAACGAGGTCGCATATTTTGAATAATGCTTAATAATCGATATTTTTTTTAATAATCCAGTTAGATGAGAAGAAAATGGCAAGAGAGAAGGAGTTTGAAATTTGCCGTTTTTTATTTCGGTGATAACTTGCATTTATCAATTGTATTTACAGACTGTAAAAATAAGTACAATGCTCGAGAGTGTAGTATACTATCATCTGTCCCTCATAAGAAAATGTTCCTATATGGAGAGATATCAGTGTTCTCATGCTTGAGCATTATAAGTGTCTCGTTTACAACCGAGAGCAAGAATATAACGTACATCCGATTTGAATATAGAAAAAAGTAACTAATTATATATTAAATTAAGTTAATAAAC
>JABUQX010027133.1:42500-54608 GCA_015478945.1 Trachelipus rathkii
TTATTATTATTACTGTGGAGTTATTTATATTATCATGATTATTATTTTTATTATTATTATTAATATCATATTATTAGTTAATTTATTTTTATGGTAATTATCCTCATTATCAGTATAACAACTACTATTACCCTTTGTATTTGTTACCTTGGTATAACTATTCCTTAAAATTGCTAGCATTGTCAGTAGCGTTATTTTCTTGAACTACTACAATTATTATAGTTATTATTACAACTAAAGTATTATAATTATTATTGCTATTAAAAGTATTATTATTATTATTATTATTATTATTATTATTATTATTATTATTATTATTATTATTATTATTATTATTATTATTATTATTATTATTATTATTATTATTATTATTATTATTAATTATTATTTTATTATTATTATTATTTATTTAATAATTTTTATTAATTTATTGTTCCTTTATTATTATTATTCTTTTATTATATTATTTTATTATTTTATTATTATTATATTATTATTATTATTTTTTATTATTATTTTATTATTTTTTTATTATTATTATTATTATTTTATTATTTATTATTATTATTATTATTATATCTATCATAATTAACGATGAGATTTTTACAAGCCTTTTCAATTTTTCTAAAGGTATCAACGCTTCATGATGATTTTTTTCAGGACCATATTCTAGAATATATAGAAACAACAGCTGTTCTGAACTTTAATCTTTATTTCGCCTGGCCACTTAAGGCATCATCAAGAGGCGAGTTCTAGACTTAATTAACAAATGATAAAACAAAAATAAATGTTTTATAAATATAAATGTGAGTAACAAATTAAAGTTTATTACTAACGTTATTTTTATTATTAAAATAAATATATCAAAAGAGAGAATCTATCTAGCTAAATCTAAAATGTTACAAAAAATTTTCCATCTTGTATTTGATAGTGATATCGGCTTGTGATTTTTTAATTAGAGAGACTCAGCCAAGCCCTCACAATTCAAAGAAATTTCCGCTCGGTGTAAGATGTCAAAGAGAATGTCGAGATTGGGTTTGGGAGTTCCATGTTCGTTCTTGTGCAGGTTCAAATTCTTACTGGGCCTGCTATCTATGTTGTGATTACGCGAGTTTGAGAGAATTAGTGGTATACCCGATTTAAGAGGCATTACAGCACTTTATTTACCAGTTAAATTGGTTAACACATGATTCACTTCTCCCTTAGTCCCACTAGTTGTTTCAGAAAACATAGAAGAAAGTTTCAATGACTTGTTATCAACATCAAGTTTTATTTCTTTAGTTTTTGATTTGACTTTGATGTGAACTGAACTATTTTTTTAACCGGGCAATTTTCATAATTAAATCCGTCTACTGTTTGCGGATCTAAAAAGAAATGTCAGCCTTTTCCTTTTTATCTTCTGCTTTTTCTTCGACAATTTTCTTATTAATAAAAGTTTTAAGATTTTATTTAGTAGATATTGGGGAAAGTTATTTTAGTAAGATTCTGTTTAATTCCTGAGAGCTCTGCGTGAAAAATTTACCAGTCAGAGAAAATGCGATAAGCTCTATGTAAAGTTTTAATTAGTGCGATTTTGTAAGTTAAGGGTAAGTGTGAACTGAATTAGTATATAGGCCTTTCAGTAGTTGACGTAAATACTTGTGGTGAGGGCTCCACTGGATCAAAGGAGATGTTAAGTCTAAAAAATGGAAGGAGTTATTTCAGATGTTTCAAAGCAAAATTTAGGAATTAATTTTGGAGTTCTCATAAAGACATTAACATCTCATCACGTTTGAAGACACGAAGGTGCATCAACATATTGATATATATTGTCTGGGATTGAAAGACATTATTTTTTTGCTTAATGTTAAGTTTTCAATATGCGACATGTAGAAGTCAGCGAACGTTGGTCCAAGTGGGGAACCCATGGAAACACCATCCACCTGAATATATGTTTTCCACGACATTCAAAAGGGAGTCATATTAGTGCATTTGGTTAAAAGATTTTTAAAACAGATTAATATTTGAGAGGTTGTAATGAAGGATGGTTGTAAGTTCTGTCCAATATTATCTCAATTGTATCTCTCACAGGTACATTTGTGAATAAGCTTTCAACATCTAAAGAATAAATCTTGTCATGGGGTGTTAAGTTTTCAAGATCTAATTTAAGTAAAAATTGTCGACAAAGAAGCCATTTTATCTCTTAAGAACAATACTGAAATAGTGATTAAAAGGCCTGATAAGGGAGGAGGAGTTGTTATTCTTAATAAGGAAGATTATATGCAAAAACTTAAAAATATAATTTCAGATAAATCAAAATTTCAACAATGTCTAAATAGTAAAAGCGATGATCTGAAAAAATCAATAAATGCTTTATCTCGCCAAATTACGGACAATAATATTAAATTAAAAATTCGAAGAATCAGTTCTTACAACAACGGCCACTTATATGGTCTTCCGAAAATTCCACAAAATTAGGAGAATCCCCCCTTTAAAGACCTATCATAAACATGCGCGGAACACTGTAACTCACGACATTGCACAATATTTAAAAGGACAATTATTGTCCGATACATGACTCTAGGAATATGGTTAAAAGTACTGAAGAATTTTTACTTAAAATTAGATCTGTGAGAAAAGACTTAAGACCGCACATGGGACAATATTTGATTTTTAGTGTTGAAAGTTAGTCACAAACGTGACTGTAGAGATTAAATGAGAGTAGGGATATTGGACAGAACTTTACAACATCCTTCGTTACAACTCCAAATTATTGGAACAAATCTGTTTGAAAAAATCTTTTAACCAATGCAGACATACCTATGGACTCCTTTTGAATTCTCGATGGAAAAACATGTATCAGGTGGAATGGTGTTTCCATGGGGTTCCCCACTTGGACCAACGTTCGCAGCGTAGACGTTCTACATGTCGCATTAATTGAAAACTTATATTAAGCCAAAATAATTCTTTTCAATCCCAGACAATATATACAGAGATAAGTTGATGACACCTTCGTGGTCTTCAAACGTGATGAGACTGTTAATGTTCTTTAGTTGAATGACTCAAATATTTAAGGTGGTCACTAAATTTGATACTTTTGAAATGATGAAAGATAAACTCTTCCATGTTTATCAGCTTTAAATCTGCCTTTGTTCCAAGGAGCCCCTCAACCTACAAGTATTTGCCGTCAAACCTACTGAGCAAAGAGCTATATACTTAATTTGGGTATCACACTTACCGCTTGCTCTCAAAATCGCCTAATTTAAACCTTTCTGCATAGAGCTTTATCGCATGTTGCTATGACTGGAACTTGTTTGAAGCGCAAGAGACGTCTCAAGAAGATTAAAGACAAAATGCATTGGACTAATACATAACTTCGTGCAATATCTACTAAGTAAAAATAATGATGATGAAACACTTTTATAAAATAGAAGAAATTGATGACCGAAGAGGAAAGAAGCGGAAGATAAAAGGGACAGCTGACAATCTTTTTTTTAGATCGAGTACAGTAGATCGATTTAATTATGGAAATATCCGGTGTAAAGAAAGATATAGATTACAGTTCACATCAAGTGACAATCTAAACTAAGAGATAAAAACGTAGATGTATATTAGCACACATTGAACGTTTCTTCTTATGTTGTGCTGACGAGCTTAAGTGGGACTAAGGAGAGATAGTGAAATTCATGGGTATACATTTAACTGTAATAAGGTGGCTGTATGAGCCTCGTAGTACATCGGGGAGAGATAGGAGATAGTACACTAATTTCTCTCCACTCCGCGCTCGGCACATTTGAGATACAGGGAGACGAGACCCGCAGGAAGATAGGTGGTGAGATTGAACACTTGATAGAACGAACATGGAACTCCCACCCAATGTCGAATTTCTATGTTGTGCATACTCTAACCGCGAGCGGGAAATTTCTTTGGTTAGAGGCTGGCTGAGTCTCTCTTAATAAAAAGACAGAGCGATTATGACAATAGATCAAACTACAATGAAACTGGGAAAAATTTTTGATTGAGCATTTATATAGAGTATGTAGTAGCTGGATATAGATATCTCTGTTTGAGCATACTATTTGATTATTAAGGATCTATTAAGGAGATTACGCAGAGAGAAGTTTAGGTAAATATAGAAAACTTAATTGTTACTTGAGACACATTATAGATATAGATAACATTATTTTGTTTCAATTCGATTGTTAAATTATTCTTGAACTCGTCTCCGATGATGCCTGAATTTTGATAAGGTCAAAGAGATACTAGAGATTAAAAAGCCTAAAACAATTAGAGAATTAAGAGCCTTTCTTGGAAGGATTGAATCGTTTAGAAAATTTGGAAAGGTTTGTTAATTCTCAAAATATTGCAATTTGAAGCTTGATATAAACTTTCAAAGATAAGTATCATTAATATTATTATCATGATTAATTATTATTTGAAGTGATATTAGTTATTATTATTGAGAATTATTTATGAATTATTATTCATATACTTGATGAGAATGTATGTGCATTGCATTGTTTCGGTTTATATAGTTACCCAAAACTGTGTTAGATTATTTTTTTTATTTTGTTATTAATGTGTTATTGCCGCATCCGCTTATAACTTTTTTTGTTGTATATTATTTTATTTTATTGTAATTAATAATTTGAAATTTTCTTATTTCCTCATACGCCCAAAGAAGATTAACAAACTAAGCTGACTTACTAACTTCAATTACTAAAATATATAATTCATTTAAGACTTGTAAGTGATTGCTGGTATTACTCAAAGGTATAGCCAAGACTGGTATTGATATTAGTACGCCAACCCTTTTTAGAAAGTGTCTATTAAACGTATATAGTGATATTAAACCCTATAAATACTAAAATAATGTTAACTTTTTAAATAAACTGTTTGTTAAAAACTAACCTATAAACAAAAGAAATAGTCAAATGGCTCTATTCTGAACCACTATGAACTTAAGTGCGAAGATAAGAGTTGCGTTGAGACAATTATTATTTTATAATTTAATTATTTATATTTATTATTATTATTATTATTTTTTATTATTATATATTATATATTATTATTATTATATTTAATATTATTAATTATTTTATTAATATTATTATTATTATATATTATTATTATTTATATATAATTATTATTAATATTTATTAATTTTATATTATATATATTATTATATATTATTATTTATTTTATTATTAATTATTTAAAATTAATTTAATTATTATTATTAGAATTTATTTATTATTATTATTATATATTATTATTTCTATTATTATTATTTTATTATTATATTATTTATATCTTATTTATATAATTATTATATTTATTATTTTATTTAATTATAGATTATTTAATTATCAGTATTTTAAATATATTATTAATGAATTTTTATATGTATATTTTAATATATTTTATTATTATATTATCAATTATTAATTATATATTAATTATTATTAATTATATTTATTATTTATATTATATTATTAATGGCATTAATTAAAATTAATAATATATTTGCATTAATTTTATTTATTTAATTATTATTGGTAACGTTATGATAATTGGAAATTATTATATAAAGTGGAAATTAATTTATAAAGCGGTTTTAAATATAATGATAATAAATATTATTATAATAAATCAGTTAATATTTTTAGCATGTATTATTTATTTTATCTCAGGTGATATATAATTTTTTATCATTATTATTTCTATTATATTCTTATTTTTTATTTATTTTTAAATAGATTCCAGGAATTTAGACTTTTTACTAGTTACATTTTATATTAGAATATATTTATCATATATTTTTAATTTAATATTTATTTAATTATTTTTTATTTATATAATTATTTTATTATTATTTATTATTAATTTAATTATTATTTTATTATTATATTATTATATCTATTATAATTATTTAATTATTATATTATATATTGTATAGATAAACTACCATTCTCTTAACTTGTAATTTTATCACTTTCCAATTTCACAGTTTTCCCTGTAGATTTTTTTTCGACTGCTTCTCGATGTTTTAAGTAATTAAATATATCATAATATGAGTAGATTTAAAGATTTTATTAAATTATATAGTATATCATATTAAATATATAATATATATATATATATATATATATATATCTATATATTATATATATATATACCATTAACATATATATATTATTATAATATATTTATATATATATTATATAATTTATAATATATATATATATATTAATATATATATATATATATTATATATATAAATATATAATCTTTTATTTAGTACGGATAGTGAGTGCAGACGTGTAAACGGGTATGTAATGATAATAAATCTTTAATCAAGAATTAAGAATGTTTTATAGCATTTTCTTTTTTTATAAAATTTTAAAATATTTAATCTTTTCATAATATCTGGACGATTAAATTTTCGGCTTTTACGGATTTCGTGCAAGATTTAAGAAGGTCTCTAATGGATTCAAGCATAATTTGAATCCTGAATTTAGAGTTTCTATTCCCTGTATCGTTTTGAATATAATAATTGTTATAGAAATAATTTTCTAAACTTCAATTTCCTTCTGTATGTAAATCCTTGAGAGGATCTACTTTAGAATTCTCTTTTTTGTTATATGAGCCTGAAACACCATCCTGCCTTTAATGTTAGATTTAGTTAATACTAGTAATAAAATTAATTCCAGAACTCCTCAAATTTTCGTACGATATATCAAGGAACTTATCTCCGAAAATTTTCAACTCAAGAAAACAGAATGGATTGACACAGAAATAACGTTTACCTAATGGGTCTCTATCTCTCTCCTCTCTCTCTCCTTTCTCTCTCTTCACCACCAACTCTTCTCTCTCCTCTCTACTAAATATCATCTCTCTCTATCTCTCTCTCCTTCATCTTACTTTCCATACTCTCTCTACTCTATCTTACTCTCATCTTCCTCATATCTCTTACTCTCCACCACACACTACAACACACACACAACACACAACACCACACCACACACACATAAAACAACGCTATGCTCACTAATGCGAATATACTATATATTGATTATACGTAGGTTATAGTATTCTAATATACATCATTTGTAGAAATGCGACTATATAAATATATATATAGACATATTTTATATAGTGTATATAAAACTATATAAATACTTTATTATATATATATATATATATATAATATTATATATATTATAATATTATAATATCTTAATATATATATATATATAATATATATATACTATATATTTTAATATTAATATTATAATATTATATATATACTATTAATATATATATACTAATTATATATAATATATAAAATATTAATTATAATATAATAAATTAATATATTAATATATTATATTAATATATATTATAATATATATATATTATTTTATAATATTATAATATATAATAATATATATTTATAATTATATTATATATATAATATATATATATAATAATTTTAATAATATATTATATTATTATAGTATATATAATATAATTATAGATAAAATATATTAATATATATATTAATATATATAACAATTCTCTATTATAATGTAATTATCTATATACCCCTATAACAATAATATAATTTTACTATAAACTTCTAAAGTGTTCAGAGTTTATGCAAAATACCTTTCCTTTAATATTCATCACATAACTACGTAATAAGTTATAACCTTTTCTGTTCTACCTTTTGTACTCGATTTCGAACACTTTGGTCAAAAATAAGTGACTGTAAATATTTTATGCTTTGTTCTATCTCAATTACTACTTATCTCTTTCAGACATTTTCTGACATAATATTGAGCCTTACATTTTTCTTATTTATCTAAATATAACTAATAGTCTTAAGTAAATCACTACTTATTAACACCCTAAACCCTATCAGTATTCTAAAAAACCTGCAAACCTCCTCTCTCTCTATATCGATAAAATATTAAATTAGGTATAGGAGACATCCATTTAATGTATTTAAAAAAACGTTATCAGCTACTATAAAAATAAACACTGTATGGTATTTTCTTTAATTTTTAAACTAATTACATGTATATGCTAATTATTTCATAATGTCTAAGTTATATATTATTATCTATAATTATATGTATGGGCAGTTATATTTAACATCATATTCTTTATAATAAATTTGTTATATTTAGTAAATATCTAGTGTTCCCTTACTCATAAAATATTATAAATTATTATTTTAATATATTTTTAATTATTAATAAAATTTAGTATATATTATATATATATAGTATTATATATAATAGATATATCACTTTATATTATATATATATATATATATATATAATATAATATATAAAGTCCAAAAAAATAGAGGCATCGTGTTATGATATTTTTTAGGTTTTTAAGGTTCAGGACCCAGCCCAAATATTTCTTAATATCATCTCCTAAAATTCTAAACTTAAATATATATACTTATCCACTGCGCCGAACCCTGGACCTATATTTATAAATTAAAATTAATATCTCTTATTACATACTACTGCTCACTCACTACTTACTATCTTTTGATAGTAAATTTGTTATTGAAACTTCAATAATTAAAAAGGCATACCTAAAAACTACTACTCAGCTTCACTACTATATTATTTAAAATACTCTCATTATTTAATTTTAATTTATAATTTAATTATACCTCTACAAATATATTGTATAAACGTATACTAAATCAGTTTATTTTAGATAAATAATAAATATAGAAATTAAATTGTTTCTCTTCTCGATGTAGTTGATCGTTCATTTACATTTGTCGATATTTTCATTTTTTTGAAATAATTGAAAAACCTGTTTTTGACATTTTTCGAATATACTCCCCTGTCCAATTTTAATAACATATATTTAAATGATATAAAATTTCTAAATAATCAAAACTTGAAGCGATATATTAACTGTTACAGGCATAAAGAATCAGAGAATAAAAAAAATTGAATTAAAATATTTTAAGTGTCTTGCTTAAAACAATTAAAGTTTTTAATATTATGATCAATTATATTACACTAACTATCATAATATATTACTAAAATATAATAAATAATAATAATATAGTTAATAATAATAAGTAATTTCTCTATAATAATATTAATTATAATAATATCTCAAATAGACTCGGAAATATGTTTATATAAAATACATTTGAAATATGGTATTTATATTCATCACTTAGTATTTTATCATTTGTCCCTTGGCTTTGATGACTATTTCCTTCAAATCATTTTTTGTATAACATAAAAAGAAAATAAAAATTTGCAACATTAATTAAAAAAAAAGGAATAAGTAACAAGAGAGAAAAATAAATTTTTCAATTTATTATTTTTTAACTTTTTACAGACACTTACTTATTTTTTATTATTATTTATTTATTGTTATTTAATTTAATTTATTGATTTATTTATTATTATAGCTCCTGGCTGTCTTATTGATTAGAAATGTTTGCTCCGAGCAATTTTTTATTTACCTTTAATCTGGCACATGTCTCAAATTTCAATTTATTTAACTCTTATTATTATTATTGTTTAATTAATTTAATATATTTCTGTCCCTCAATTAATATAGTTGATTTCTTATTGATTACCTATATAATATATCATTTGCAAGATTTTTAACAAGAAAATATCTAAAATAAAAATTTTGTTTTTAATTTAATTTTGTTTTATCGTTCTCCCGAATACTATCAATTATGCTCTTGAAAAATTTATCATGTGATGCAGATTGCTGATAATTATCATCGAATTTTTTTTATTTCTCCTTTTAGTCATAATCTTCTCTAATTTACTCTCAGAGAATTCCTCAATAAAAAGTTTTATTGATTTTTGAAATAATCTAACCTTTGGACCAATTTAGAGGTATAATTTTGCGATTGACTTTTATCAATTAATTAAAGTGATCAGACTTTTTTTCGATTCACTATACAATTTTTATATTTTTTATGTGTTTCAAATCATCTATTCAGGTCTAATCAGATGTCGAATATCCTAGATTCTTTTGATTAAGATTAGATTAGATCTATTAAGTTTAGTGAAGATTTCATTTATTCATTATTATCATCTCGATTATTTATTATTATTTATTATTTGTATATAATAAAATTATTAGTATTATAATTATCTATTTATTCACTCTCATTTAGGGAAAAGGATGTGGATTAATATTATTATTACGAATATTATTATTATTATTATTATTTTAAATTTCATATAATTATTATTACCAACTCTGTTTTCAAATAAAAACATAAAAATACAAAAAATAAGATAAGGAATTATTATTATTATGAAATTCTTATTTTTATTAAATCATTTTACATCGGTTAAGAAAAAAAAGTAAAAATACTGACTTTCTGAAATATACGAAATATCTCTCATGTGTTTATTGTTTAGATAGGTCTATCACCTACAACAGTTCATAAGTACGTTTTCGGTTTTTTGAGTCTTTTGCTTAGTGTTGTCCAGTTTCCAAACCCACTATTATTTGGATAGTACTTGTACTTGAGCTTGTACTTGACCTCCACGCAAATTTAAAATATCCCAGATTTCATTCAGATGGCACACTTCATACAAGTCACCTTTGTGGCTATAATAAAATTGTGAAAACATATACCACGAGTTCTATTTCTTGAAACTTTTTAATATTAGTATTGTCGCCTGGCCATCTTCAGAGACGATCATCGGAGTTTAAAACTTAGAGTTCCAGGGAGCTAATTGTCTCAACCACATGTATGAACCCAAAATAATAATCTCAAAAATTCATACAACCTATATAATGTGAGACTCTTTATTAAAGTAACAAAACTATCTTGTTTAACATATTGAGTGAAATACTTATATATGACTTAACTTCTTATACTAAAACACAAGCAAAATGAAATCTAAAAATTATCTATAATTTTATTAGAAGGATTATATTTATATTCTAGTCTCATAATAGCCTTAAATATAATGTTAAAAAAATTTTTCCTTTCAATTATTTACTAAAAAATAATGTTGATAATGGTCTATGTGTGCTATTTTTAGGTGTGTGTATAAGAAGGTACTTCAGCCAGACCCCTCATTCAAAGAATAAATTTCTTCTGCATACCCGGTAATATCTATATTGCGGAAAATGTCATAAATATAAGAATAAATAAATAATCAGAGATTTGGTTTGGGCTATAATTGGAGTATTCACAATGTTCTGTTATTATAATCTTAAAGATGTCCTTAATAATCTAACTCATGGAGCCAGTAATCGTATGTTGTGATGGAACTGTGGAGTATTGAGAGAATATACTATTAGTGGTATACCCGAATTGTATAGAAGGCTAGTACAGACATCCTATTCTCATAGTTTTTGGGAATATATAATCTGGATATATTATAGAGGGAGATAGTATACACCGCATGACTCCAATTGACTCTCTGTTATAAGTCCACCTTTCACCATTATTGTAGTCCTCCCCTTGCCAGTCTTTTTAAGTATGGAAGGTGTGCTTTGCTCTGTTTGACCGGAAGTAATCATATTTCTATTACACACAACCCTTCATGGCAAACATATTACTAACCACCATTTATCCACATATCAATATACACACATAATTAAAGTACACACCCCTCTTATTAGATAACAACCTCTTCAGACCCAATCCCTACCTACCTCATATCCCTCGTGTGTGTGGGGAGGGGAAAGAATCGTCGAATCGAATTCATGTACTATGTCTGTGCTCGACCCCATAGAAGATTTCACTCGTGTACTCTAAAGAGGACTGGCCCGGTGGTAGTTGGGTTGGTTCGTAACTTGGGCTATATCGGGTCATACCCACTAACTCACTCTCTCAAAAAAACCATCATTGCTTTGCTCAGCGACATGCTGAGATGTGCTTTCCCACAAGCCTCATAGAGGATACATTCGTTGTCGTAAAGCCGGCCTTTAATTCTTCGCTCGCAGTAAATATTGGTTAAGCACTTTTAAACGACATGGAACCCCCAACCAATCTCGATATTTTGTAAAAAATTAGATTTCGTTGAAATTCCCTACCCCCGTTATGCCAAGGAAAATTTCCCTTTTTGATTGGATGGGTACATGGCCTGAGAG
>JABUQX010027134.1:0-17500 GCA_015478945.1 Trachelipus rathkii
CTCCGAAGAGATCTGAAATATTAAATGTGCGCTTTTTTTTTCCTCATTTGTGTGCATGTTATGTATGTATTTAAGTATAAATCTCATATTTTATGAAATTTAGTATACAGGGTTATCTACCTTGTAATAGTCACTGATTCAATATAAGGATCATAAATATATAATAATCCCCATTCAGGTTCTTTCATACTTGCTTACTTTTGTATAGATTGATCAAGAGCTTATAATGTTGTGCTAGTTTTAAACAGAAAAATGAATTTCTACGTGGTTTCTCTCGTTCAAGGGGGGTGCGCTATTGATGATGGGTTGAATTCGATGTGTGTTTATCTGTTGTGCAGTCGAAGAATTCAAAATAGTTTACCACTTGGCTCAGTCTAGCTTTAGTCTTTTTGATCCAAATATATGAGTATTATTTAGTGCGTTGGACTTTAATTCTTGTGACTAGGGATTAAATGTCATATTTATGGACCTTGGAAGAAGCTTTAAAGTGTGGTAGGGAAGGTTATCGCCCAAATCACGTGCCTTTGCCTTGCTGAGAAGGCTTGTCGATGAGGAGTAGTAGTTGGCTCTTTCCAGAATATTTTAATTTTGAACCATTGCTTTCCAAGGTAGAGAATAACCGTAAATATAACCGCTGTAATAGTAGTTGTGTCAAAATCAACTCACCAAAATCAGGAGTTACGAGAGTAGTGGGGGAGAATTGTTGGATATGTTGTTTCTTTAGTAATAGCGCCAAAAGTGGAGTGTAAAAAGTTGGGGTCTGCGCGTGGTAGGGTTAGGGGGGCGCCTACAGGACCTGAAACTTGTTAGTCTCAGTAGCAATGAGGACCTGTTTGAGTTTCCTTGTTGTGCTTGTGCTATCCGGTTTGTTTGTTCAAAAATAATTATTGTGGCCACCCTGATATAGGTATTATAGTATATAGGTATATATAGTAATTGGTATATTAGATTATTTTATTTGTGACGGTTTGATAATTATAGTATTATGTTGTATAGTATATTAGTATTAGTAGTATAGTAATATATATATATATAATGCATCGTTTATATATATTTGTAGAGGTGTAGGGTTATATAATTTATATATTTGTATTTATATTATGTGTCGGGCTGAGGGTATTGAGTTGTATCGTGAGTGTATTTATGTGATTAACAATGGTTTTGATAGTCAATTTAAGTTACTATATGTGTTAATTATAAAAACAAATATGTAATGTTCGAACTCTTTCGCATTCTGGGGTAATTGCCCGTTATGCCTAAACCAAAGATGTTAACATTAGACAAGTGGAAGAAGACATTCCAACCAAAAGAAAATAGGAAAGTTGGTAGAGAGAGTATATATATATCTATGATAATATAATGAAATAGATGAGAGAGATTTTTCGAAAAGAAAAATCCAACAGAAGGAAGAAACCTTGCAGAAACAGTGGTGTTCGGGTTATTTGCAGACAGGAGAGCAAAAGAACGTACCTCTTGTGCAAGTTGCAGACAGGAAAGAGGAGACTCTATTAAACAACATAAAATCCAAAACAGAACGTGACACAAGAAATAATAATTCAGTGACTCTTTTTTGGCGTCATATAATTAATATATAAAATTGAGGATGACGGCTTTATCCTTGAATGGAAAAGTAATTCACTCTTCAAAATTTCCGGTTGATGTCAAAGACGAAAGGCCCAACACCAGTTAATAGGAAAAATACCTGTTATTTTATTGAAAAGACGAAACTTAAAGACAATGCGGCACAGAAATGAGATTCATAGATTCCATATTTAGTATGAGTTTATGTGTATAAAAAAGTCATTAAGCGAAAGGAGTAATTTCGAGAAAATTTTAAAAATATTTCAAAATTTCTAAGCTAAGTAATAATAATCATAATAAATAAAATAAAATTAATAATAGATACATAAATAATAATAATAATAAATAATAATAATAAATAAATAATAAGTAATAGATAATATAATAAAATAATAATGGACAAACATTTTTAAAGATAATAATAGAAGTAATAATGATAATAAAAAACGTCATTATTTAGCTATTTCTTTCTGTTTTAGGGTACTGCTATAAATAAGGAAAATTCAATATTACTCGAGTCTATTACTTGTTCGTCCGTTAAGTTGTCAACGACAAATCCTTAATCCAGTTACATTCCTATGGAAATATAAAATCACTGGTACGAGGCTGAGCTTTGGACCTCTATTCAATCCGCACTTTAAATTCGATCATAAGTATTCGATATAACTAATAAAAATAATAAAAAAATAAAAAAAAAAAATCGTAAAACATATATATAAATAATAGTATATTGATCTTGATCGATTTATAGCGTAGTATATATATATATAGATTATATATAAATATTTATATTAACTATGATATAGTACTTATATGATCTATATATTGTAATAGGGGGGTGGGCTAAGTAATAATAGCTATATAGATAGGAGTATTATTAATAGTTTATATCTTGTATATATATAAGAGAGAGAGGAGAGAGTAAAGTGAGAGAGAGAGAGAGGAGAGAGAGAGAGAGAGAGAGGAGAGAGAGAGAGAGAGAGAGAGAGAGAGAGTAGATTATGCTCTATTTAATTTATTAAATTGGTTATCCACAGTTGGTAACGCTGTTTGTCTTTGCAGAACAATTTGAAAACTTTTGGTTCGCTTGAAAAACTTTGCTACCCGATTGTTACGTACTGATTTTTCCGAATATTATAAAAGTTTTGTGTTATCAGTATTTATAAAATTCCTTGAATTTTCTACGCTATTTTTAAATTTTTGATAAGGTCTAAATTTTTCATGAATTTATGACTTTCATATTTAATGATTCCCAAAATTCATTTTATTTGTGTAAATTTTTCTTGCGAATTGTTTCAGCCATTAAGGCATTATTATAATAACTTAGGCTAAATTTTAAGGCAAGAGCCTAATATATATTTTGTTATTCTGACTTTTCCCCTTCAGCTAAGCATTCTGTAGGTGTTATAGCGGAGATTCCGATTTGCCTATCAATCTTTGCCTTTATTATATAGACTCTATACAGAGTTTAACCATAGTGTAATAATAAACTATCTATGGCTTAATGCTGTATATATTTTGTTAAAGATGAACTAAAATATTTGAACACATATTACTAATAAAGAATCCTCCTTTCTTTATAAAATGCCTTCTGTCACACAGACTCATCCAGGTCCGGTGCTCGTCTGTTCTATCATGCCACTTTAATCTGGATGAAGGTGTTCCGCAGGGCAGTGTCAGAGTATCATTATTTGCTCTCGGATTCAATGACGTCGTTATTACCATCGCAGTGAACGGTCAGTTTTTCCTGTTTGTTCTACTATATGACCTGAAGATCATCAGGGTTGTTGGAGTCAGTTTCAAAATTTCCTGACCCCAACATCCCCACTCCGACTTTCACCCTCTTCAAAATAGAGACTCCAACTCCGACTCCGACTCCGACCTTCTTAGAAACATTGCCGACTTCGACCCACCCTTTTGAAAAATTACCGACTCCGCTGCACCTCTAAAAAAAATTTTTAGACTCCAACTCCACCCTGTAAAAAAATCCAACTAACTCCATAATTAATTTACCATTCCATTTCCATAAAGAAAATAAAAAAAAAAAAAGGTAATGAAACATTTTTGCTAACTTATCCTAACTAACTAACAGACACATGTCACGCGGCTCACGCAAACCAGTTATTGTGCTTCTAGATTGTATAGTGTATAAACTGTGAATTCTTCACTATTAAGAATTTACGAACCATAACAATGCATTTAATTTCATCATCACCAATTTTTAAGATATTTACCAATAGGTAACTACTAACTACAGTGACACAGTCTAAGTAAAAAGATTAGGAATCCAACTTTTTTTTTTGGTGCATCATTAATGAAATACACACTCTTCAAATTCTTCAATAATAATCAAATAATAAATAATAAGAGATTTCGTGAATTTTAGTATTATGTTAACTTCCTTTTTACTTTACAAAATTACAAATATTATAAATATATATAATATAATATAATATATATACTATATATATATATATAAATAATATATATATTATATTATATATATATATATATATATATATTATATTCATTATATATTACTATTATTATATATATATATAGTATATAATATATATATAATATTATATATATATATATATATTATAGTATATATATATATATATATATAATAATATATATAATATATATATAATATATATATATATCATATATAATATATATATATATATATATATATATATAATATATATATATATATATATATAATATATATATTAATATCAATATATTATATATATATATATATATACTAATATATATATATAATATATATATATTATATAATATAATATATATATATATATATATTACCCTAAAACTTCGGTACTTTATTAAACCAGGGAAGCAATAAAAAAATTTAACTGTAAACTTGGAGAAACTAGAACATGCTGTTTTTAGATCAGAGGAGGAAAAATTCAGCAGAAATAAGCAAGAATTTTATTTATTTTAAACCTACAAATTTGTGAAGTTTCATCAAAGTCAATTTTTGTAACTTTTTATTGTCTGTCTAATTAAATAAGATTTTTGTTTCGCTTTCAAAATTATTTTATTCATTATAGTTAAAAATATTTTCATTTAGAATATTTATCGAGTTATAAATAAAAAACTAAAACAAATACCATAGGATATATGTACAGCAGGCTGGGTTGCATGCATGGGCAAGACCGCCATGTGAAGCGCTCTCACTCAAATGCGAGCTAGTTCGGCGGCGGTTGATCGATAGAACAACTTAGTTTTTTCAAAAAAAAAAATTCCTTTTGAAAAAGTGAAATATTAAGATTTTTTCCTACTCATTCAGATCAACTCAAAACTTTCAAATTATAGTCGGGGAAAAACATACAATCTTTATTACTAAAAAGAAAGTGAAAAAATTAATTTCCAAAGAAAATTTTTTTTTTCAAATTGAAAATATAGTGTCTATCACATACATACAAAATTATCTAAAATAAAAAATGATGTATCTCCCCAGACTACATATTGCCCTGAACAATTTCATCCTAATCGCATGAGCAGAAAAAAAATTATTGCAATTTTTCCTTTTAAAAACAAAAGAAAGTTGTGTTTGAAATTACCTTATGGCTGAAATACTGGATAAAAAAATTAATAATTTCCGTTATTCCGTTCTCTAGAGTCAGCGGTCATCCAAACTTTTTTGATGCGCATACCCTCCAAGACCAAAATAATTACTTAAGTTCGTACCCCCTATAGGCCTATAATTATAATATAATTATAATATTGATATAATATAATATAATATAATATATATTAATAATATAATATAATATAATATAATATAAATATAAGACACATTGAGAGAACCTCCTCACTGACGTGTACACGATCATATACACACACCAAAGTGATAGTGAGCCTACTTCTTGGCGTACCCCTAAAGCATCACTTATAGTACCCCTGGGTAAGCGTACCACACTTGGAGACCAACTGCTCGTAGGTAAACCAGACCCGTCTTTGCATATTCGTTTGAAGTTATTTCGAAAAAATTAAGACGTGAATAGAAAAAATGTTCAAAAATAGTTTTTTCAAAAACTGAAAAATACAAAAGAAATCACTACAGACACAAAAAAAAAAAAAAAAAAAAAAAAAAACAAAAAAAAAAAAAAAAAAAAAGAAACGAAACTACGTTGTGAGACGTCAGGGAAAAGCTGGCTGTAAGCTTTTAATTTGGTCAAAACTTGATTTGAAAAAATTAAAAATTTTTTCTATTTCCAGTTTGTGGCTAAAACAGAACCAGCCCAGACCCAAATATTGGGACCATACCGCTGAATTCAAGTAAAAAGGTTTCCCACCCCTAATCTAACCTTTTAAAAAGACTGAACATCGAATTACTCATTGGATTTTGAAGGTTTCGGGTATTTGATGCTTAGATGTTGAGGCATATAATTTCTGAAGTAAGCTGTAAGCAGGGAATGGCAATTTTTGGTAGAATTTTTTTGATTTTTTTTAAAAAAATCTGATTTTTTTGATTTTTTTGATTTTTTTCTATTTTTTCAGATTCGTAACGTCACGCGATATATAATTTGTAACTTGCAAATTATATTTCAAGTGACGTTACGAATCCAAAAAATCAAAAATATCAAAAAAATCAAAAAAATCACAAATTGATTTTTTTAAAAAAAATAAAAAAAATCACCAAAATTATGGCATATAATCTGAGCTGAAAGAAAATAAATATAATGGTGATTTACTTTTAAAAATTGAAAAAGAAAATTTGAAGCTCTATAACTTGGGGAATTTTGTTCCCCAGGTAAAATATTGGGAGCCCCTTCCCCCCATATTGGCTGTCCATATATAAATTGCGTAAAGTAGGAATTCAAAGGGGGAGTTTTTCAAAGTGTTTACATTGTCACTTTTTGACGTGTTACTTTTCTTGCAGTAAATGGGAGGGAAGTGTGACAAAATTGTCTTTTTTTCTCACAAGAATTGCCAGAAAAACATATTGAATAAATCAATAAAAGGTCGATAAACATTGACAATAATTATTAGACCTATTAGAAAACGTAGAATTCCATTGGATGGTAAACTACCGCTTAAGTTTAAAAAATATATATATACCGGTATGGATAAAGTTCTCCCCAATATATTGAAGGAATATTTCAAATGAAATAAACAAAAGAAACCTATTGTTTCCATCCTATAATTACTTTTATTTTTCCTTGTCAATATTGTTTGTTTTATTGTTTCATAACGAACCACACTACCATTATTCATTCATATGTCACTTTTTATTGAGTTGTGACGTCATGGGGTAATTATATACGTACGCACAAATAAACAAGAACTGGACGCATATACTATATATTCACATATATTATTTTTAGAAGTCGGACTCGGTAATAATGTCATGTGCACTACTTACCATAATCCCTGCTTCTACACTACTACATACTTTAACTACTACTACTACTCTACTACTACTACTACTACTACTACTACTACTACTACTACTAAATAATAAGTAATAAATTTTATTGGAATTTGTTAGCGATGAAAATCACATCCACGTCCGTAGAATGTCCGGGTTAAAAGTAACGCCACTGATTAATGGAGGGGGAGGGGACTTGCTCAAATGGTCGACGGGGAAAACATTTGACAGGTCAAATGGTCGACACGACATCAAAAAATATTACCGTAAAGTCCGCCGCAGGTGTTGGGATAGGTTACGTTAGGTTAAGTTAGGTTAAGTTAAGTTAAGTTTCGCTGGATTCGTTAGAGAAACTCTAAATCAGGGTTGAGGAGACGATTCAAAATTTTCCGACTCCGACTCCGACCTCTTGAAATTACCGACTCCGACTCTGACCTCTTGAATTACCGACTCCGACTCTACCCATTTGAAAATTACCGACTCCGACTCCACCCTCTGGAAAGTTATAAGTATATATATATATATCATATATATATATATATATATATATATATATAATATATATATATATATATATATGTATATATATATAATATATATAATATATATATATATATATATATATATATAGTTATATTATTATATTATAATATATATATATATATACATATTATATATATTATATATATATATATATATAATATATATATATATATATATAATATATTATATATATATATATAATATATATATAATAATATATATATATATATATATATATACTATATATTATAGTTGTTAATTATTGCATAATCGCCAAAATTTATTATTCAAGACCTACTAAACAAATAGAACAATAACATAAGTCAGAGAAGGTAAAGAATTACTGCCCTTCTCCGGGATTAACCAACACGTGTTTGTGAATGAGGGGACAATTAGTCGCCTTGAAGGCGAACTCGATTTGCTTTAAAAAACTGTTCTTGAACTCAACTTTATGGGGATAGCTCAGTCGCTAACAAAATCGCAGCATTATTGTTTCTCCATTTTCGCAACACGCGGTGTTCAATTCCCGCGAGAAGGAAGTTAATTTCTTTACCTTACCCTTATGTTCTTTGTTTAAGATCTAAATAATAAATTTCGATTATGCAATATTTAACAACACATTTTTATTAAGAACGGAGGGATAGGACAGGCTGGACACCTGGTTATGTCGCCTTGAAGGGAGTCGATTGCTTTAAAAACTGTTCTTGAACTCAACTTTATTGTGGTTGAGAGGATTAGCTCAGTCGTAAAGCGGTCGAGCATATTAGTAGTAAGTGGACCACTTCCGCACTGCCACCCTTTTCGATATGAAGGAATAGAGATATAGGTCTGAAACTTGGAATATAATCTATGTATGAGATAGCTCGAATCCCGTGTAATTTTCAAGTTGGTAAAGAATGTATCATAGAAGTATATTATTTAGATCTTAAACAAAGAACAAATATAAAGTGGGAAGGTAAAGAAATTACTGCCTTCTCCGGGATTGAACCCACCGCGTGTTCCCGAAAAAGGACAATATGCTCGATGCTTTACGACTGAGCTATCCCCAATCCAATAAAGTTGAGTTCAAGAACAGTTTTAAAGCAATCGAGTTCCCTACAAGGCGACACCACCAGGTGTCCAGCCTGTCCTATATAATCGCAATTTATTATTTAGATCTTAAACAAAGAACATAAAGTGGGAAGTTAAAGAATTACTGCTTTCTCCGGGATTGAACCACCGTGCGTTGCAAAATGAGGACAATATGAGTAGTAAGTGGACCACTTCCGCACTGCCACCCTTTTCGATATGAAGGAATAGAGATATAGGTCTGAAACTTGGAATATAATCTATGTATGGGATAAGCTCGAATCCGTGTAAATTTCAAGTCGGTGGGATGTATATAGATGGGGGTCGCCCCCGAGGGTGGACGCCGATATTGCGCTTACTCCCATGTGGCGGCTTCCGAGAGGGTGAGATTAGGCCTAAATAGCATTAGGTTCGAGCGTGATGACGTAATCTCGTCGCAGACGAGATTACGTCAGCGCGCGAGAGCGTGCGTGCGCACATACACATACACAAACACATTATTATTATTATTATTATTACCGTTATTATTATTACCCGAAGGGGATCACTTCTGAGTTGTTTTTTAAACCCTTTTGCGCCTGCTTCATCGACTCCGAGTCCGCACTGCACGGCACTGCCCCGGTCCGCACCGCACCGCACCGTCCCTCTGGCTCCGACATATATCTATATAAGTTAGAGTTATCGTATCGAGCTAAAATTTGGAGTGGTGTTAGATGGGGAGGTAACCTCGTCGTAGACGAGGTTACGCCCCCCGAGGATCCCCCGAAGGGGGACCCCACCCCCTTTCAAACATTAAATATTGATGTAGAAGGCTGAAATTTGGTGAGATGATTCAGAGTTGAATTTCTAGAAAGAATTGGTATTGGAATCTGAGGAGTTGGCTCCGGCACCGGTGCTGGAGCCACTGCGGTGCCGAGTTAATAAACATTCGTATAACAACAATATTGTTGGTGTGTTTATATAGGTTATTGAGACCGTAGAACTCGAATATGATGGTTATAAGCCCGTATGGGGTGTCTAGGACCCCCCATTAGGGGGGGGGTCCTGACTGAAAAAAAGAGCACAGAGTGCAAAACAGAGTTCGAAGGAGGAAGAAAGAAGGATGAAAGATGAATAAAGAAGGAAAGAATGAAAAAGGAGTCTGACTCAGAGGAGTAGGTGGCAGCCGCACCGGTGCTGGCTCCGGTGCGGTGCCGAGTTATTAAATATTAGTGTAATGATACAATGTTGGTGTCCTTATATATGTTATTGGGTCTGTAGATTTCGAAAATAATGGTTTCAGAACCATCAAGAAATAAAAATAAATAAATAAATAAATAAATAAATAAAATTTCTTATTCTTTTTATGTTTATAACTTACAAATTTACGTTTTTACATACCCTAAAGCAGTAAATCTACAAATCAAAAACCATCATCCAACCAGCATCCAACCTCCCTCCTGACCATCTGTTGATCTATTGGATCTATTGATTTAAGGTCACATTTTGAGTATCATTTTTGGCTAAACATAACATAAAATCAAGTTATTTATACACAAAGATCAGACAATATATGCTGACGTAACAAAGTTTTGAGGTTAAAGGATCTACTATGAGTTTCAAACCACAATGTGAGGTATATAACCCCCCCCCCAAAGAGTGGCGTGAGAGTTCTTCATGATTACATTTTTATCAATTCTCAAAGTTCCACACTAACACAGTAAAGTAACTAATATAACATACAAAGAACGTAGCCTACTTACACTTTTCTAACATATCGCTGTATTTTTACATTAAGACTGTAATATATAAACAAAAAAAATTTACCATAACCGTGTGTAATTATCATATACAGACCAATGAGTATATTCTAACGTAACAAAGTTTTCATATTAATAAAGTCAACATAACTTTACCAGAACTAAGAATATAATGTACAAAAGGCAAACCAGGCCCATCTTAAAGCAGAATAAAACTGCTAACATAACCCACAGATCTCAACTAACAACCGAGACAGCACTAATCTTTAATGCATATTCTCTGTAGAGAAGCTTAAGAAGCACCATTTTGGGGTTTTTGACCCAATTATCCTTTACTCTTTCTAGGTGTTTTGAGTCGCAATTTCGTGCGTTATAAGTAAACGTAATAACATCATTCGAAATGCTTTCTAATGCAAGGTCATTTGGATGCTATATTCCCAACCCTCATACGAATCCTATCATAGTCTAAGTCTATGTAATAGACTATGATAGGATACGTATGAGGGTTGGAATCAATTTCACTTTTGACGATGATCAGTACCTGACTGGAAATACTAAATGTAGGAGGTTCTCGTTAAAGAGGACATTTCGTAAGGAGCAGAAGCAGAATGAGAGGTCAATCATACCAACACAGCGGAAAAATGTCTTTACTGCACGAAAAATTGGATGTATAAACAGCTCTAAAGGTAACGAGATTCTTTCTTTTAAAACCAATCAGAAGAAAGTAACAAGAATACAAGGCACGAACGAAACCATATCAGTTCAAAAAGGGGTATATATTCTCGTAATAAGACAACAAAACAACAACAAACAACAACAAAACAACAACAACAACAAAACAACAACAAACAACAACAACAACAACAACAACAACGAATAACAGCAAAACATATAAGTTCTTCCTATATACCAACAATGATATATTGCAAAGCTAACCATTGTTTTCACCATTAATAAAGTGTAACAAGGCATTACCAGAACTAAAGAATATAATGTTACCATTTCACAAAATCTAAACACGCAACCTACGCTTAGAATAAACAACTAACAGTTAAACAAAGTTTCATACTTAACAGCAGTAAAGTACCTAAGCATAGCATTACAAAACGTAACCTATTCACACTTTTTTTCAAGCATACCTAACATATCGATTGTTAATTTACATTAACAAATGATTATACGTAAGCATTTTAGAGTATTCATTTCGGATAAACATTTAGCAAAAAATGAGTTCTTAAATATATAGCTTAACCATCGATATATCGCTAACATACAAGTTATTCATATTAATAATAGCTAATATAGCATCACTATGAACCAGGAAAATAATGTACAACGGTAAACCTAAACACATCTTACGTCCTAATAAACTGTTTAAGATTAACAAAATTCCACACTTAATACCAGTAAAGTAACTAACTTTACATACAAAACGTAACCTGTTCATACTTTTTTCCAAGCATATCTCTAACATATTAACGTTAATCTTACATTGACACAGTAACATTTATCAAAAAAATGTATCATAACCCTGACCGATTATCATACAGACCAACAAATATATGCAAACCTACCAAAGTTTTTTACATTATCATAGTAATATTTAACAAAAAATTTATCATAACCTTACCCAAATAACATTATCTCTTTTTAGACACCGTCCCCCTTTCAGAAAATATCAAGTCTAAACATGAAAATGATTTTATGCTATAACCATTTGCATAAAGTGATGCAATACTTATTATATTGATCCTCTGGCAGGAACACAAGCAATGTAGCAATCGCCATTCGGTTTACGATTAAATATAAATGACACATCGTTGGGAATAACGAAACTCCTCATGAAGATATCAACAACAAGCGTAGAGATGCGGGGAGATATCATCGTATCAGCACTGCGAAAACTATCCTACTGAAGAAAATAGTGTATAAACATCCCTTAAATGTAATGAGATTCTTTCTTTCAACCAATCAGAAGAAAGTAAACAAGAATACGACGTACGAATGAACCATATCAGTTCAAAAGGGTATATATTCTCGTTATACAACAACAAACAACAACAAACAATAATTAACATAGTAACAAAGATAAGTTCTTTTAATACAACCAACGAATATAGCCTAACCATAACAAGGCTTTTCAACCATTAATAAAACTAACATTTGCATCATGTGGACTAAGAAAATAATTGTACAACGACGAATCTATCACGAAATAAACAACTAACATTAACAAAGTTCCATACTTTAACAGCAGATAAAGTACCTAACACCAGCGTACAAAAAACACCTAAACCTATTCACATTTTTTTCAAGCATATCTCTAACATATCAATGTTAAATTTACATTAACACTATTGATTTCGTAGCATTTAGAGTATCATTTCGGATAAACATAGCGCAAAATGAGGTTCTTTATATACTAACCATCCAATATATGCTTAACATAACAAGGTTTTCATATTAATATAACTAACATAGCATCATATGAACGAAGAAAATAATGTACAAACGACAAACTAACACAACTTAAGCGAGAATTAAAGTGTTAACATTAAGCAAAGCTCCACACATAAAACACCTGTTAAAGTAACTAACATTGCATACAAAACGTAACCTATTCACACTTTTTCCAAGCATATACTCTAACATATTAACGTTAATTTTAACATGACTAGTAATATTTAACAATGAATTTATCATTAATCTTGTCTCAATTATCATACAAGGACAACGAATAATTGTAAAAACATAAGCAAAGTTTTATCCAAAACATAACACAAAAATAAGTTCTTTATAAACTAACCATCGTATATGCTTAACCAACAAAGCTTTAGCATCAATAAAACAAACATATCTTAACCCCAGAACTAAGAATATAATGTAACATAGGCAAACTTAACATACCTCGCGTATGAATAATCAGCTAACATCCTGTAAATTCCCTACTTATCAAAGGTAAAGTAGCTAATAGGTCATACAATACTCGATTGTTCCACTTTTCTCGCATATCAGCAACAGGTAAAACCGCATCATCTAACCAAAATCCCTCAACAAAGTGACCAATCTTCAAAGATACCAACATTCTGGAACTACGAATTAACACCATCTTCATCAAAGTGTCAATTCGTTTTGAGTATAACATCAATTGAACTATGAATAAACATAGACACATTAGCAAAAATTCTAGGGCAAACCTAACATATTACCCAACAAAAACTTAACCTAGGCTCACGTTTTCTAACATCTTCGTCAGTTAACACAGTAATTAATATCTTAAAAACTCAACATTTCTCTAACAAATCAGTGTTATTTTCAATTGTCATAGTAATATTTACATAACGTACCTAACTTAACGAATAAACAGTTTCATTAATCAAGAGTATCTAAAGCAAAACACATAACCTTCCGAAGACGAAAACAAGGGGATTGCTCCTTGTAAACACCTAACCGTTTCATGAAAGGTAACATGAATATTTTATCCTTTACCCTATTTAGACCCCGCCCTCCCTTTCAGAAATATTTCATTTCAAAACTGTTAGATTAAGCAACCAGCGCATCATACAGAGGCGATTTGATAGCACTGTAAGCACTGTAAGCACTACTTGGAGATCACCCAGAGAGATGCATGAAGACCCATCTCGGGGGTACCCTGAAGGGGGTGTAAGCGGTAAAGGCACAGCCCTTTGGGCTGAACCCTTATGTAACAGGTAAAGACGTTATTATCTAACAAAAATCCCTTAACAAAAAGGGACCAATCTATCAAAGATACCAGCATCTCGAACTATGAATTGACCACTATCTTCATCAAAGTGTCACACGTCTCTAGTATAACATCATTTTGAACTATGAATAAAACGTAGACATTAGCAAAAATTCTCGGGCAAACCTGACATTACTCAACAAAAACTTAACATAGACTCACGTAACAATCTGATCATCGTCAGTTAACACAGAAATATCTTACAAAACTCATCATTTTCTCTAACAAATCAGTGTTAATTTCACACTGTCATAGTAATATTTAACATAACGTACCTAACTTACGAATAAACAGGTTTCATTAACCAAGAGTATCTAAAGCAACACACCACCTCCCGAGAGAAAACCCAGGAGGGATGCGCCCCCCTGAAAGGGTGTGAATCTTGAGAGGGGGGGATCACCCCGAAGGGGTGTAAGCGGGCTCTGGGCCTCAGCCCAACGGCTGAGGCCTTACCCCCTCCTTCGGAGTGATGACCACTCATTCTGCTCCTACGAATGTCCTCTTTACGAGGACCTTTACATAGTATTTCCAGTCAGGTGACTGATCATCGTCAAAAGTGAAATTGATTCCAACCCTCATACGTAACCTATCATAGTCTATTACAAGACTTAGACTATGATAGGATTCGTATGAGGGTTGGAATATAGCATCAATGACTTCATTAGCAAGCATTTCGAATGATGTTTCAAGATCTCTTGGTTCATGGAAGAAGTTTTCATCAATAACCTATATGAAGTAAAGGTTATTGATGAAAACTTCTTCCATGACTTTTTAAGTTTCTCTACAGAGATATGCATTAAATGGATTAGTGCTGTAGGTTGTATGTGAATCTTTGTTAATGTTAGCAGTTTATTCTTGCTTAAGATGGGCTTGGGTTTTGTCATTGTACATTATTATTCTTAGTTCAGATGATGCTAAGTAAGCTTTATTAATATGAAAACTTTGTTACGTTAGAGTATACTCATTGGTCTGTATGATAATTACACACGGTTATGGTAAATTTTTGTTAAATATTACAGTCTTAATGTAAAATAACAGCGATATGTTAGAAAAGGTGTAAGTAGGTTACGTTCTTTGTATGTTATTTTAGTTACTTTACTGGTGTTAAGTGTGGAACTTTGTTAACAGTTAACAGTTTATTCCTGTTAAGATGTGCTAATGTTTGTCTTTGGGGGTGGGGTCTATACTCATAGTTCAGAAAGATACTTTTAAGTAAGGCTTTATTATGTGAAAACTTTGGTTACGTCAGCATATATTGTCTGATAATTTGGATAAAGAACTTGATTTTATGTTATGTTTATCCAAAAAATGATACTCAAAATGTGACCTTAATCAATAGATCAATAGATCACAGATGGTCAGGAGGGAGGTTGGATGGTGGTTGGATGGTGGTTTGATTTAGTGATTTACTGCTTTAGGGTATGAAAAACGTAAATTTGTTTATAACCATAAAAAGAATAAGAAATGTATTATTTATTTATTTATTATTGTATTTTTTATCTTTGATGGTTCCTAAAACCATTATTTCGAAATCTTACAGGACCCAATAACATATATAAGGACACCAACATTGTATCATTACACTAATATTTAATAACTCGGCACCGCACCGGAGCCAGCACCGGTGCGGCTGTCAACTCCTACTCCTCTGAGTCAGACTCCTTTTTCATTCTTTCCTTCTTTATTCATCTTTCATCCTTCTTTCTTCCTCCTTCGAACTCTGTTTTGCACTCTGTGCTCTTTTTTTCAGTCAGGACCCCCCTCAATGGGGGTCCTAGACACCCTATACGGACTTATAACCATCATATTCGAGATCTACGGTCTCGATAACCCATATAAACACACCAACATTGTTGTTATACGAATGTTTATTAACTCGGCACCGCAGTGGCTCCAGCACCGGTGCCGGAGCCAACTCCTCAGATTCCAATACCAATTCTTTCTAGAAATTCAACTCTGAATCATCTCACCAAATTTCAGCCTTCTACATCAATATTTAATGTTTGAAGGGGGGTGGGGTCCCCCCTTCGGGGAGACCCATGGGGACGTAACTTCGTATACGAATAGGGTACGTTATCATCTAACCACCCTCCAAATTTTAGCTCGATACGATAACTCTAACTTATATAGATATATGTCGGAGCCAGAGGGACGGTGCGGTGCGGTGCGGACCGGGGCAGTGCCGTGCAGTGCGGACTCGGAGTCGATGAAGCAGGCGCTGAAGGGTTTAAAAAACAACTCAGAAGTGATCCCCTTCGGGGATCACTTCTTCGACGTAATAATAATAATAATAATAATGTGTTTGTGTATGTGTATGTGCGCGCGCGCGCTCTCGCGCGCTGACGTAATCTCGTCTGCGACGAGATTACGTCATCACGCTCGAACCTAATGCTATTTAGGCCTAAACTCACCCGCTCAGATCACGCAACAAGGGCGTAAGCGCAATATCGGCGTCCACCCTCGGGGGTGACCCCCCTCTATATACATCCCACCGACTTGAAATTTACACGGATTCGAGCTTAACCCATACATAGATTATATTCCAAGTTTCAGACCTATATCTCTATTCCTTCATATCGAAAAGGGTGGCAGTGCGGAAGTGGTCCACTTACTACTAATATGCTCGACGCTTTACGACTGAGCTATCCTCCAACCCAATAAAGTTGAGTTCAAGAACAGTTTTAAAGCAATCGAGTTCCCTTCAAGGCGACATAACCAGGTGTCCAGCCTGTCCTATCCCTCGTTCTTAATAATATGTAGTTGTTAATATTGCATAATCGCAATTTATTATTTAGGATTCTTAAACAAAGAACATTAAAGTTGTAGTAAAGAATTACTTCCTCTCCGGATTGAAACCACGCGTGTTGCGAAATGAGAACAATATGCTCGATTTTTTACGACTGAGCTAATCCCCCAATAAAAGTTGAGTTCAAGAACAGTTTTAAAGCAATCGAGTTCCCTTCAAGACTACATCACCACATCACCGCAACACGCGGTGGTTCAATCCCGGAGAAGGCAGTAATTCTTTACCTCCTCACTTAGTTCGTTGTTTAATGGTCTGAATAATAAATTGCGATTATGCAATATATATATATTTTTGGATTTCACATTTTGTGTGAGGTAAATGCGTAAAAATTTCTTAACAACTAATATATTACCGGAACCGCCCTAGGGTCTGTGAACAAAATTTGCAAAAGTTTTGAAATATATATATACATGAGTAATTATATATTATAATAAATATATATATATATATATATATATATATATATATATATATAATATATATATATATATATATATATATATATATATATATATATATATATATATTATATATATATATATATATATATATATACTAAATATATATATATATATATATATATATATATATATATA
>JABUQX010027134.1:20000-23368 GCA_015478945.1 Trachelipus rathkii
TGTAATATATATTATATATATATATATATATATATATATATATATATATATATATATATATATATTATATATATATATATATATATAAGGAACATTTAATAGGAGTAAATTAATAATTACATTTACTAAACTTATTACTAATTAGGGTAATAATTAGGATTATCTACTAATTTTATAAAAATAAAATTTAAAAAGCAATTTGTGTCTAAAAAAATCAAAAATGTGTAAAAAAAATAAAAAAATAAAAAAAAAAATTAAAAAATTATTTTAATGAATTTTTTTCTAAAAAAAAAAAATAAATAAATAAAAAAAACTGATAGCATCTCTACTCATCACACGGATGTAGAACAAAAAATAGAAGGCATCTAAGCCCGCTTGATCATTTGCGACAGCATAAACAATCGCTAAAAACAATTTCTTACATTGGCATTTCATACCCCATCCATATCATTAGTTCAATGGGGGATTCATTATATAAAAAGGGATGCAGTGGTGAATGTCATTGTGGATCCGTATCTTCTGTAAAGCCCATTGGCAAAATGTTTATCGTGTTCGAAAATCTTCGCCATTCAGCTCTTCAATAAAGAATAATGTTATATGATAATAATTTGTGTAATAATAATAATAATAATAATATTAATAATAATAATAATAATAATAATAATAATAATAATATAAAATAAAAATAAAATAATAATAAATAATAATAATTACATTAATAAAAATTAATATAATATAAAATAATAATATATAATAATAATAATAATAAATAATAATAATAACTAATAATAATTAAAATAATAAAATATAATAATAATAAATAATTTTACATTGAATTGATGGTCAAAAGGAGATTATTACTCCATCCGACGGATTCGCAACATTTTACTCCCCGTGCGCTGAAGGTCGACATTATCGTTGGTCGCCACCACAATAGGCCATCCCACAGTTCCAAACAAGAACGTTTCCCAAGCGTAGTTTTTAAAGCCAACCCGGATTTTTACACATCCCAGAATATCGTCTGACATGCACATAGGGATTGACATTATATTAATATAATATAAATAATAATAAAATAATAATAATAAATATAATAATAATAATCAAAATAATAATAATATCATAAATAATAATAATAATAATAATAATACTACATCTAAGCATCAGAACGATTTGAACTAGTGGACTAGTTAACAAGAAAAAAAAATCCTTTTAAAGGCATACTAGTGTTAAATATTCATTACGACCTACTGTGAAAGCACTTTGATAACGTGTATTTTTGTTTTTGTTTTTTGTTTGTTTTTCTTTGATGTGTGTTAAATCCTTTTCTCTGTTACCAAAAATATTATCTAAAGGCAAACAAATGGATATAGGGGGGGGAAAAAACATTTTTAAAAAATGTTTAGACTGTATCGAATTGTAATCTTAGGCTTACATGAAGTTCTTACTTAAAGAAGATATAGAGGGAAAAAGATCTGAAACCTATCGATAGAAGTTAAAGATATATACAATAATTTCGATTTAGTAAAAAGTTGCTTAATGCTAAAATAATACCACTGCTGAAAAATTAATACCTTTGTAATTATAACAAACAGACTTTTTTTATTAATTGCAAAAATGTTCATAATATCATGCATCAAATAATGACGTTTAAAGTAATATGCAGTTGAGAATATTGCATAATATTATCGAAATAATTTTACTTCCCGCCATCGAAACAACACAATATATCGGCAAAAAAATTTTTATATTATCAGCAGTGAACGTCATATTAATTAACAGCGAGAGATTTGAGAGGAATGTCAAAAAATTAATAAATGTAGGATTCATTAAAACTATTGAAGAATGTATGGAATAATGAACGTCATACAAAGCGACGCTACAGCTTTAGCCTAGACATAGGCCCTATCGGATAGACCTAGCCATACTTATATCATTGCCGCTCATTAAAAATTTACAAACAAATATATAAAGAAAACTAGGGGATCTTTATCTCCTTATTCCTACCACATAATGCATTTGCAATAATTTACTTTCAATCGATTTCACCCTAAAAAAAAAATAACAAGGACTTAGTGAATATTTTATCAGTATCCTTTAAAACTTTTTTTTCTGGTCTTATTTTACAGAGAATAACATGAATCCATTATTCGGTAATATCGCACATAACAAAAGAGTGTCAATCATTGTATTGAATGTTATCATTTTATTTAACGATATATATAAATATATTATGTAATATATATATATATATATATATAATAATATATAATATAATATATATATTATAATAATATATAATATATAATATATTATATAATATATAGATATAATATATATATATTAATAATAATATATATATAATAATATTATAAATTATATCAGTGGTTTAGATGGCGAAGTCTTCGTACAAATTTAATAGTGTTCTAGCATCTACATTCTACAGCAGCAGGTACAGAAAACATGTTCACTGAATTAAGTTTCTGAAGCTCACAAAGATTTCAAGTTGTAATATATATATAATATAAAATATATTATTATATATATATATATAATAATATATATATTATATACTATATAATATAATATAATATATATATATGATAATATAAATATACTATATATATATATATATAATCATATTAATATACATATATTATCATGTAGATATATACCTCCTCCACCTCCATATATATAAATAAAAAAGTGAATTTATAATATCGAACAACATTTACATAAAAATTAGTGAAATTGACCTAAAGTAAAATTTAAACTTTGTTGTAAAGCCAGTTTCACACCTCTAAAAATATTTAAAAAAAAAACAAAAAAGTTCAATCTTGTAAAAAACTTAATTAAACTCAATAGGCTATTTGCTTATGTCATGAGTTAAAAATCATATTCTATAAACAAACTAAACTAAGATAACCTTTACTTTAACTTACATTATAATGTAATTCTTATTTTGATATATGTATTTAATTTCCACTCTGCATGTAATCAAAAAAAAAAAAAATCAATGAATAAAAGCAAAATGAGTTTATTAGAGAGCTTTCATTAATTTATTCGATTAAGCAGATTTTAAAAAAAAAATTGGCTTCAACTTACCTGGAGGCAGGATAACGACATTGAGCCATATATATTAATATATATAATATATATATAATTATATATATATATAATATATATATATAATTATATTATATATATAATATAAATATAAATATATATATATAAATATAATATTATATATATATATATAATAAATTAATATATCATATATACTAATATTATATAAGATAGAATAGAATAGATAGATAGATAGATAGATAGATAGATAGATAAGATGATAGATAAATAGACATGATCAG
>JABUQX010027135.1:0-10000 GCA_015478945.1 Trachelipus rathkii
GATGATATATATATATGATATTAATATTATAATATAATATATATATTATATATATATAATTATAATCTATAATTATATATATATATAATATATATATATATATCATAGTATAAATATAATAGTTACTATATATAAATATAAGTACATATATAATATATATATATAATATATATAATATAATTATATAATATATATATAAATATATATATATAATTATATATTATATAACTATAATATATTACTATATATATATATATATAATATAGATAATATATAGTATGAATATATATACTTATATATATATATACTATATATATCATTATATATATATACATACATTTATTGAGTTAAAACTATATATTATATAAACATAATATATATTATATATATTACTATATACGTAGGGTGGTTGGTTCTAAACCATTGATTTAACCAATTGGTTTAAACCATGGTTAAAAACCGTCTAAAAAATGGCTTAAGCCATTATAATTAAAGAAACGGAATCCATGCTTTTTTAAACACATTTTATTAAACTCATATATAAAATAGAGTTAATTCATTCTAAGACACTCAGTCGAATGTTCAATCGAAGAAGTAATGTAAAGAGCAATAAATTTACAATTATATAACTACTCTAGGATAGAATAATGAACTAATATTATATTAATGATACATATATAAATATTAATATAAATAATTATAATATATATTATATTATATATATATATACTACATTATATCTAGTATATAGTATTATATATATATTAATATATATATATAATATAATATATTATAATACAATATATATATATTGTAAATTTTAATACTTGTTTAAAACATGCTTCTTGTTTCGAGCTGCTTTAGATTCAGTTTCTATCCCATGATGCCATACATGTTCAAAAGATTTATAATAAAACTCATTGTTGTGAGTGGTGTGTGCCAACAGCATACCAAGTCTAGAAGGCAATGATCTAAACTAAGTGTGATTGTTATATTTGGAAAAATTATAAATAGGAGCTAGAACACAACACTCCTTAATCTCACACTCAACGAGACAAGATTTATAACAAAAAGAAAAGGATCGTAAGTCATCACAGTATCAGAAACTAAAGTATGTGCATATATTTTAACATAACAAGATATCAGACAAAGTACTCCGTCTAGAAGGATGAGGATGATCAAAAGCAAGTGAATTTATGGAATAAAATTCTAAGAGCAAATTTTCTACTCCATTTCATAAAAGTTACTATTTGATGAGTCTCTGTGTACAGCAGTGACTCCTTATCTTGTTACAGTATCTCTTAAGAAAATAGAGATGAGAGGCTATTAATATTTTATTAAAAAATAATAAGCATACTTGTCAAGCCCAAACACTAATGCATGACTGCTTAATTGTTGTAAAGGGTATTTTCCACTTTTGGACTTGTGCACAGAAACATTAGAAATAGGTTGGGAACAGTCTAAATGAGCGTGAAGATTTTTTAGTTTTTTTGTTGATAAAATTTTTAATGATAATGATGTCAGTTTTCTGACTGTTTAATGATTGAATCTCTTCTCTCTCTCTTTCCTCTCCATCTCTAACCCTTTTTCTCTCTCTGTTCTCTCTCTCTCTCTCTTCTCTTTTTTTCTTCTCCTCTATTCATCTCTCTCTCTCTCTCCTCTCTCTCTTCTCTTCTTCTCTCTTCTCTTTCTCTCTCTCTCTCCTGTCTCTTTCTCTCTCTTCTCTCTTCTCTCTTCTCTCTCTCTCTCTCTTCTATATATATTATATATATATTATATATATATAAAATATATATATATATTAATATATATATATATATATATATATTATATATATATATATTATATATTATATTCCTAGTATCAATACCTTATAAATAGACTCCAATAAAGAATTCATCTTGTAAACTCATTATAGGTTATTTGATAAACTTATCTTTAAGCGTTTTTTTTTTTTTTTTTTTTTTTTTTTTTTTTTTTTTTTGGAAAATACTAAAGTATACCTTTTTTTCAGATAGATGTTTAAATATTATAATATATCCTCTTATTTTTTACTCTATAGCTCAATGTAAATCTCAAAATAATAATAATGAATTTTATACCAGTTTAGCAGTTATCCAGAAAATTTGATAAATATTCGCACTAATACAAAGGAATATTAACACAGATATTGTATAAATATGTGTTAGCACATGTGTATAACAGTTTCAGTAGTGAGTTTTGGCTTTAATGTTTATTTACTGTCAGTAAATGACATCCATTAGTTCACATCAAAATTCTCATAAAAACTACAAAAAAAACACAACAAAAAAAAACCATTGTTTATTTTAAATAATAAATAAACCAATGTTTTTGTTTTTTTGAAAAAACCATTGGTTTTTTCCAACCTATATTATAAATAAATTATATATAGTATATATATATAATAATTTAAATTTTTATATATATTATATACTATATATATATATATATATAGATAAATAGTAAAAATTATATTAATATTAATAACAATTAATATATATACTACTATATAAAATATATATAATTTATATATATTATAATATATATATATAATATATATATATTATAAATAGATACTAATATACATAGTACACCAGTTATCACCACATGCTCAACCGGCAAAGCCTCTATTCAAGGGGGGGTGTTAAATAAAAAATCAACTAACACAAATTACGCAGATGAGGACAGACGCGGGCTTTAAAGTGGGAGAGATAAATTGAGTTAGGATAAACACAGAAGATTGATAGAGAATTTCATCGAAACATGAGTTTGCAGGAATATGAAGAGTCACAAATGACATACGCAGCGGCTAGTCGGAGTTGCTGATATCACGCACATAATCACTCAAGGGCGACACAAGCAACTCCTCTTTGTATAGAGGCGTACTTAAGATGGTGGCACGCGGTGGAAGTTCACTGTCGAGAGCAATTGCACAGAACGTTAGTACGTCACTTATTTATGAGAAATATGAGATTAGCCAACAAACATCGGCCCGCAACAGATAGAGTCAAGTGAAACTAGAAAGAAACAAGACGTTGATAAGATCGTATCTATTGAGCCTTGACTCGACCTACATCCCCAATAAGCCGGGTGAACCTGAGACGCCCCCCAGATATGAGAGAGTCTCCATAACTGGCGGATGGCCCTCTTGTATAACTGGAGTATTGTGATAGAGGAAAAATAAAGTCTCGCAGTCTAAACAGAACTCCCGCCCTTTGAGGCCGCCTTTAGCAACCGTTGTGATGTGAGGTTTCCAAGACAATTTTTGTATATGTTCAGACAAGTAATGTTCAACAGGAGAGACAAGAAGAAAACCGTCGAAAGAGATAAGGAAGTTAGAAGGGTCTTAGCGAGGGAGATTTGTAGAAGTTGAATTTTAAAGAATTGAAATAGCTCAGAGTTCAGTGACAACCACCCGGAAATTCTATCCCAGATAGCGAGAATAGAATCGAAATATTAAGAGAGAGTCAATTTCTAGAAGTAAAGTAGAAGGAGCAAATTGAAATGAGTTGAAGAATGAAGGGTTCGAGTCATCGGCATATGGGAATAGAGGTAGAAGTGCAGGTGAGAAGATCATTAATGAAAAGTCGGAATAAAGTAAGGAGATAGAGACAGAACCCTGAGGACACACTATGACAGAAAAAAGAGAAAGAAGTCGCCATCGAACAAAGCGTTATATATGGCGATTTGAAAAGGAAACTAGACATAAGTATAAGCAAAGAGAGAAGGGTGAAACCCAAAGGAGGGGAGGTTGGAAAATAGCGCATACCCAGGCCGGTCAAATGCTTTGGATAGTCAAGCGCCACGACATATGACTCTCCCTAGGGAACAACCATAAATCCAGTAAGATATGGAATGTATATCGCCAGTAGACCTCGAAGCGCCGAAAGCCGTACTGCGATCGAAAGAAGTGAATGAGATTCCAGATATCTAAGAAATGAGAGTTGAGAAGAGTTTCTAAAAGATCTTAGATAATTACAGTAAGAGCTATAGGGGCGAAGTTTTAGAGGATCAGAGCGGCTTCTTTTTTTCGAATAGGTTGGACATGTGCGTAGCTCCACACTTGAGGGAAAGTGTAGTATTGAGACATAGAGAATATATTATAGTTAAACGAGGGGCGGGGATAGCACGGAAGCACACTCCATAATAACTCGGGGAGGAAATGGCCATCCGGCACGCCGCCTTCCTAAACGTTCGTAGATTTCAGGAGGCCATGCACGCGATCGAATGTAATCACAGTAAAAGGAAGAGGAATCTGAGAGGAGAAGGAGGAGGAGGACTGCAGAGATCGTCGAGGGTGTGGATAGAGAGAAACAGGTAGGCTGAAAGAGATTGGCTCTTGTCAGTTGGAGAATTTAAGCAACAAACCATCAGAGCGAATAAGAGAAAAGAGAGATTTACAGAAGTTGTAGAGATTTTTGGCAAGAGGCCAGAAAGATTTGTCATAGGAGACCAAGGAGGTTTAGCGCACTTTCGTTTAATGAAAGCACGTTGCTCTCCGAAGAGTATCCCTGCAACGATTTCTAGCAGGAATGAAATTAGCAAGAGTGATAGGAGACCGAGAATACTCTTCCAACACTACCACGATAACGCACTGTACATCTGAGCGAACTGGATTGGCCAGAAGAACAAGCTATAGATCGTAACAGTAATTAAGAAGAACAGCAGAGAGAAAGAATTCTAGAATATACATAGAAGAATATCTTAAAACTATCTAATCTATGACTCGATTACTGATCAAACGATTATTCATCGCTCCTACTTATTTCAGGACAAAACGTGTGATACGCGAGTCACCTATTTTTAAAGAACAACGAAAGGAGCAGATCAATACCTAATCGTATAAGGTATAGAAAGTTAGCGATAAAAGAAAGCATACAGCAAAGGCAACACACGATCGGCGATCAAAGTGCCAGAAAAAACGCGTTAGGCAGGATGGAAGACTTGGGGGAAAAAAGTAATTGAAAAGTTTAAGAGATAATAAAAAGTATGTGTCAGATTTACCAATAGAGCGAGATAGGTGGTTATTTTTAATTATCGAGAGAAAGTGAGACTAGTCGGTGAAAATATAAAGGTCAAGTGTGTCAACATTAAATTGGATTGCGACAAACCGGTAAATGTTGTGTGGGTTCCTTTAATTAGTTTGCTCCAATCGTATGAGAATGCTAAATGATTCGCTCTCCCACCATAAATCAGTATGATGGAACCAAACATTACAGTGTTGTTGCGTACATGAAATCCCCTAAATAGAGGACTTCAATATTTGGATGAAGGAAGATGTACGAGTCTCGTGAGAATTAGTAAGGTATCAAAAAAGGCGTGAAAATCTGTTCTGTATGGAGAACAGTAGCAAGAAGACAAGATTATTGTTGTAGAAGGAAGAATGATTTAAGCACCAGAACATCGAAGTTAGGAGATTCGATGATTCCTCGAGATCGTTATTTACAGGAGTTGTTTATTGTTAACGATAGACATAGCTACCCTTTAGACGGAATTATGAAATATGTTAGAGTTGCATACATTAAAAGTTAGAGGATGAATTCTTAGCATTCTGGGTCTCAGACAGAGCAAAAGGTTAGGATTAGTGTTAGAGAGGTGGTATTCCTCGGATGCAGAGTTAGATTGAGCTACGTATGTTAGCAAGTCGATAGTAAGGCCCGCGCCTGTGCAAAGATCTGCATTGCATGCACACACGAAACCAACAAAACAAACTAGACAAAAAAAAAAAAACAAACGTGTAAATCAGGTTAAATTATTACACACTAAAACTAAATTTAAAGAGCGATAAAAAAAAGCTAAAATTGTATTTACAGTAAATGTAAAAATATAATATAAAAATCTTAAAGTTAAAACACTAACGCTCTTTTGCACCCCTACAAATTCACGAATTAAAAGTAATAAAAATTATTATAACATTAAAAATAATTTAAAAGTTCAAGTGACAAAATAATTAAACTCAAATTTAAACACTGAAGACGAAATTGAAAATTCAAAGCAAATTATCATCCTACACAATTGTAATCGGTCCACTTTAAAAAAAAAAAAAAAAAAAAAAAAAAAAGTTAAAACTAGGAGTATCTTTAAAAACTCAGTACGTAGAATTTCACTAAAACAGGATAAAATGGTATTATAAGTAGTAAGAACTTATAACTTCTTAATAAAAAAAAGTATCTGCAAGAACATAAAATTATGAAAATGATAAACACAGCATATCATAAAGATAAACATAAAAATAACAAAAAGGAATATAAACTACACTATAAAATTCACATCGAGAGAGAGACACTATATCACAGTTACTTCTTTTGCTTCTGTTGATGCTACTCCTCCTACAATAACTACTAATAACACTAATTTTAATATTACTAAAATAAACAAATAATAAAACCATACAAAAATACTTAATATAAATAAAACTGGTTAAATAATCTGAGAGAAAAGAGAAAGCACATTAAATAATATAAACCAGAGAGAAAATATACACATAATAACTAATAATAAAAAAAAACTATAACAAAAGAAATACAATAATAATACAATACAATATCCAAAACACACATATAAATACACAAAATATACAAAAATAGAATGAAGCGTTTCAGCTTTTTCAGGTGAAAATCAACTATTAAGTCCTTTTAATACTATAATAGTAAAAGTAGGGCCAAATATTTTTTAATTAATATACAAAATAAATAAAATATATATATATAATTACATAAAATAATTGTATATTATTATATATTGATGAATATACGGAAGCTATAATCAGACAAAAAATAAAAATTTTATTAAGAAAAATTATGTAACTATTATATTAATATAAATAATACCATAGGAAATATAATAACTAAATATATATAACTATACAAATATAATATATAAATTAGTATAAGATAATAATACCACAACTAAGGAGATAAATCATAACTAAAAAGACACACTCATGAAATCTACCAAAATAAGTATCAAAAACAACATAATATATACAATACGTATATATAAATAAAGTATGCAACTCTACGATAACTTAATAACATAGTAACAATAATATATACACAATAATATATAGTACACGTATATATTGTAACAAATAAGCTATAAGCATAATACATATCAATACACATATATATATATAAAATAAATAAAATATTGATTATATAATATTAAAATAATAATCACAGATATTATAGTATCTTATTTTTTGAATACAGAGCTATATATATATAATATAATATACCTAGACATATTAATAATAAATCAACTATTCCAGATATCGTAATATTATATATAGTTATAGTATAGTATAACTCAATATATATCATATATATAAATATATATATATATCTTCAATACTATACAGTTATAAGATTAAACCAACCCATACATATCACTCAATAGAAAGCATTACCTCCGCACATTACAAAGAAATACAAATATAATAAGAAACAAGGAAAAGAATATATTCTATACAGAACTACCAATACAAACTTAAAACCCAACAGAAAAACCTATAAAACCATAATTACTAGTTTAAGCAATAACATATTACTACAATATTAAGTAACACGATATACATATACTATATATATAACAACCCCCAATATAAACCAATACACCATTTTATACCACGAGAATATACACAACCATCTCAACAATGCTAACAGCAGTCTTCCACTCAATAATATAAAAGTTTTACACCACAAACGATAAAAATTACCACAGTAATAAAAAAAACATCAGAAATAATTTCGAACAACTCACACCACCACGCAAACATAAACCGAATAATATAAATACATAGTTTAATAAGAATAATTCCAAATCAGATCTATCCACTCACGACAAAAATAAAACATCTATAATACCGAAATTTCAGACTAAACAGCAGAATACCTGAAGTATTACGAGATATTAATATATAATATACATATATATTAAGTAATATAGATTAATCATCAAGTAACAATAGAATCATATATAGTCAATTGATCAATTTAAATCCAAACAAAAATCATTAATGATTATTTCCAAAAACATACATAAAATATATAAAACAAATATACTAATAAAAATACAACATAAAAAAAAAATATAAAAAGTCCAAAAAAGAATCAAAATATGTACATATCAAAAAAAAAATATACTATTATAAAATAAAAATAAACTACAATCAATATAATATATTAATTAATACACAAGTAATCTTACATAACACAGAAAAATTACCAGCCAAAACCAGTATATTCATATAAACCATGAATCAAATAATAACGAAAAACTAAAACAAAAAAAAAAAGTAATATTATATATATACACAATACAATACAAGGTAATAAGTTACTTTAGGTTACATAGATCTAAATAAATAACATCTAATAAGAAATCCGAAAATATCAGCTATAAACTTCTATATTTAATAAATTATATAGTAAATTTATAACTTACAAAACTAATTGTAAATATAGTTGTTTCATATAAAGAAATATTTGTCCTTATAAGTTTTCATAACCTTTCCTTGCTTCTTCTGATATATATTATAATATATAATATTCATACCATACTAATGTACACACTATAATATATAATCTTATTAGAGTAATGTATGATGATAATATAATATTAGCAATTTATTATTATAGAATAAATAATATATAATATATATTAATATATTATATATTATATATATATATAAGTATATATTAATTATATTACATATTTAGTATTAATAATATTTAATAATATAAGCAATTGGTGTGTGGTGTGGTGTGTGTGTGTGTGTTGTGTTGTAGTGTTGTAGTGTGTGTGGATGATAGGTGTGTGATAATATTGGATTCTCCAACTAATACACATATAGCCTTACTAAACTTCCAATACATAAAACAATTCCGAGACTACATGCTCGGAACACCTTTCTTTTGTAAAAATGGTTTTATCATACGCGCTTAACTCATCCGCAGATCGTGTCTTCTATTTTTCTATTTTTTTTCGCCAACTCCACTTCTTATAGAACAAGTTCGACCATTTGGTCTTTTATCAGAGTAATATCTCTATTTTATAAATCTATCTATCACGTAAAAAAAATTAATTGAAAGGGTTTGTACTATTATATATAATTTATTAATAACTAACACATAATATAAATTATAAAAATAATAGTATATATATTAGTATATATTTATACTATATTTTTGTAGTAGGGTAGATATATATATAGTGTATATCACTATATTATATATAGTATTATATCAGTAAAATATTTAAAAATTAAACTAAACACACACTAACGATAAAATAATCACAACCAACCAAACGATAACGAGAAAAGTCTATAGAAGTAATACATTGACTCAAAAAGTTATTAATTTCAACATAAAAATACTTAGACTTGCAAAAATATATCAATTTACAGTTGTATATATGTAGCAGTTTAGTACACTTACAAGGAATATATTATATACATACAGTTTGGCTTTGATTAAGCACCAAGATCCTTTAACAAAAAGTCTTAAGCAACAATTGATAACAGCACTAAGGACCACTTTTTTTGAGATATCCATAAATTTAACTTACATTTTAAGAAACACATCGGAGAACAGGCTTAGCCTGATTTATTTTCAAGTTTACAAATATTGAATAAGATATTACGTAACAAGATCATTCGAAATATTACGCTCAAATAACACAAACATAATCAACATAATCGAAATTGATCTTAGATCAACAACTTTAAAAATATTTAAAATAACATTCGAAGTGGGAACATCCACGCTAACATCGATCAGTGCACCAGAACCACCATATCAATTACAACAACAGCAATAACGTGCGCACCTAGCCATAAAACGCGCGGGTCTCGCTCGGCATGTTCTCGCAGGTCCGTGGCTAGGATGTTTTTTCTTAAATAAAATAATTCCAATAAATAAATTTTAAGAAAAATCAGAAATAAAACAGAAAGAAAAAAAAATAGAAAGAAAATGAA
>JABUQX010027135.1:15000-17500 GCA_015478945.1 Trachelipus rathkii
ACACTTAGGAGACACAACCTTCATTTTTAACTGGGAAAAGTTTTTCCAACAAAATTTCCAATGTCAAGGGTCACTACTGACAAAAAAAAGATTTTAACAACTGCTTCTTAAATACGTCATAAATTCGAGTCTTATGCACTCATTTTTAACAATCGAGTAGAAGAGAATCAGTGAGGTCAGTTCAATAATTGGCTATTATTTTATACCAACAACGTGGTTTGATTCTCTTATGAACGAATCAAAGATCAGTTCATTTTCCAAACGCAGTTGAAATTAATGCAACAATGCAATTATGTTTGAAATTCTACTTCAAATTCTGCTTGAAGCTATGCTTGATATTTTGCTTGAAGTTCTGTTTCAAATTCTTTGAAATTCTGTTTGAAATTCTATCTGAAATTCTATTTGAAATTATACTTAAAATACAATTTGAAATTTCTATTTGAAATTCTGTTTGAATTTCTATTGGAAATACTGTTTGAAATTCTGCTTGAAATTCTACTTGAAATTCTGCTCGAAATTCTGCTTGAAATTCTGTTTGAAATTCTGTCTTGAGAAGGGGAAATCAATGGATTTTGATTCTTCAAATCATTCATCAGTTGTGGTGTTTTTCTTGAATCTTTTTATGCATGATTAGCTGTTGCCTTATCCTTTTTATATTAGTGCTACGATACACATTCATCATCTTTTTTCCTTTTTTGGCTTATTTAAGTATTAATAATAATAATAATTGAATAATTGTAGGATTAAGATAGAATCACCGCAATGATGAGATCTTTAATAATAATAATAATAATAATAATTAATAAGTATTAATAATAATAATAATAATAATAATAATAATAATAATAATAATAATAATAATAATAATAATAATAATAATAATAATAATAATAATAATAATAACTAATAAACAGAGTGTATCGAAGGAGTGAAAAGTAATCAATTTTTTTGGTGTAAGAAGAGAGTTTAAGTATGTGAGCCTTTAAAATTAGTGAGTCTGATGGAGAGAAATGTGTTAAGGAAGAGTAGAGAATTAAGAACAAAATAAGATAAGATTTAAGAACGTTGCAAAGAAACAGCGAATGTGAACAAATGAAACTGACAAATCTGGAAGTAAAGTGAAGAAATGTTGTAGTATTGCAAAAGAGGTATTGGGATTGCTAAAATTATTGAATAAGAATGTTAAAACAGTGATGTAAATGCGAGTGATTTAGCAGTTAAATATAAAAAAGGAAACTTGTGAATGTACATAAAACCATATGAGGTTTCAAAAGAAAGAGTTTGTATTCATTAAGGAGGAAAAAAGAATATTGAAGATCCATATGTAGAGGAAAAAGACGGTAAATGAAATAGTTTGGAAGAGGAGAATGGGAGCTTACAAAGGAATAGGAAGCTCTTCAGGAGGAAGCGATAAAGTTAAGAAATGAAAATAAGGTAATCTGCTTAAGAATATTGAATAGGATCGTACTTCGTAGCTATGAAATGAGGTGTGAGCTGAGTGTGGAGCGGAACTCTTCGAAAATCTGGCAAATGGCAGTAATGAAGAGGATGAATTAGTGAGGTTGGGGGCTTGATGGTGCTAAGAATAATAGATATTTTTGGGAAACGATCGCTTAGAAGAGGAGGTAAGATGATGAGAAAGTGAAGAATGTTAAATTGCAGTATAGAGGAATACTGGCGAATGATTCAAGACGAGGCGAAGATTGTGATGAATCGATTGAAATTGGGCAACAAAGCGTATATGTGTTGGTTATGGGTTGCAAGAAGGAATAAATTTTGGGAACGACGTCATTAATAACGGAGGAGTAAAGGTGCATAGATCGAAATTAACTGGGAAACATCAAGAACGAGGCGATATTGTTATTGATTGGATTTAAAAATTGTGCAAAAAAGTATTTTTGGAGGGTAGCTTTCCAAAAGATTGGAGGAGAGCAAAATAGTACCCTGTATTAAGGTTAAGGAGGATAAGAGTAACTTAGGAATATAGGAGAATAGTTATGAGTAAACGTAGGTAAATGTATCTGCGTATTTTCGATAGAGTGCCTCGATGTGACTGAAGACTCATGGCGAAGAATAAGGTGCGCTTAGAAGTGGTAGAGGATTGGTGGATCAAATCTTTACATTGAAACAAATGGAAAATGAAAAATGAAGGAAGAAGAATAAATATTTAGTTTATGGATTGGCACAATCGATATTGATTAATACGGAAGCTCTATAGGTCTATTAGGCTTTTAATAGAATCAAAAATCATGTATACATAGTTAAAAAGCGTGTTAAGAATAGATGGAGTCGAAAGTGATGGTTACTATTGAATAGTGAAGTGAACAGGATGTGTTATGTCCCGGGTGTTCAATGAATATGGATGGGTATGAAAGAATTAGGTGGGGGAAGAAATGGTGTAAAATGAGAGAATAGAGAGACGTGAGGGTGCCTATCTTTTATATGCGGATAATTTGATTTTGTGACGAATCTAAGAGAGTTGAAAGATTAGTAAACAGAT
>JABUQX010027135.1:22500-31644 GCA_015478945.1 Trachelipus rathkii
TTATTATTTTATATTATTATATATATTATTATTATATTATTATATTACTTATTATTATATTATTTATCAGTATAGTAGAGTAGTAAGTAATATTTTTTAGCACTTATCTAAAATGTGCTTTTAAAAAAAATTGTGAATATATTATATATATTATATATTACATATTATATTAAAATATAAATGGCGAATGCTGGTTAATAGATTTTTCATCATTGAATAAAGTTTAAAAATGATCAATTAATTTGCTACAAGATGAGCTACAAAGATATATATATACGATTTGCATATACTATATATATTATAGCGTACTCCATATATATATATATAATAATATATATATATTAACCCTTTAAGTATATAGTATGATACTACTGTGTGTAAAGGTACTCTAAGATCTTACCTTTTATTATTATAATTTTATATCTAATTTATAAATTGCAATTCATAAGGTTTAATATTGAGTTACCTTCTAATTAGAATATATAATTTATATATATTATTAAGTATGATTAAGAATAATTATTCGTTCAAAATATATATTTAAATATATAATATAAAATATATAATATATATAAATATATTCATATGATTAAAATATTTAAAAATATATAATACAGTATATTTACATATAAATGAATAATCAAAATATCAGAATAAGAGTCAATAGACGAGATACTCGAAAATATAAGACACTACAGGAAAAATACAAAATACATTATTTGGGATATCTAGCAGATATAAAGCTTTATTACACCAGAATATAAAAAATAAATAAATACACAAATAAATATATACACACTTACAAAAAAATAAATACAATATTGTAATACATACGTATAAATTAAAACTTATAATATAGCAAAGTCGTTTATATGGATTTAAAACTACGAATATACCAAGAAACCGCTTATTAAACCAGGATACGTAGGTTCTATCTCGGCCTCATAGCTAGGATCAAACAAAGGGAAATAATATATCGTCCCCCCTCTGTCCTACCCAATCAGTCTTCAAGACACCCATAATGTAGATATATTAATAATACCTTAACTCAAATTTTTATAGCTCACGTAACGATGTATAGTATAATAAACAGAGGAAGGTAGATCACTAAACTACTTATACATATATGAATAATCTTAATACCCTATTATCACAAATATAATTGTTTCCTATAATTGTCAGTAACTTTTCGAGTTTATATTATTATTAGTTTTATTTTACAATCACCACACGAGGAGAAGAGAACCACCGAACTTGTAATAAGTTCTGATAGTCCCGTTTAATTTATACCTTAAATAATTAGGATTTATTTATCACTGTTAATAAGAAGATCTAATACATTTATATACGTAGTAATATTAATATACCATACTCACTTATTCTTAGAATATTTAATGCACATACTATAAATAGAAATATATATAAATAATAATATAATTAATAATACTGTTATATATATATAAATATTATATATATAAAGTACCAAAATCGTACAAAATATTTTTATATATAATCACGCTCCCTATTACCCTTACTACTATACTCTATATCTATCATGCTACTCACCTAATATATTATAATATATATATTAATATAATATAAATAATATATAAGATATATATATATTATATTATATATAATATATTAATATATATATATATATATTATATATAATATATATATATATATATATATATATATAATATAATATATATATAATATAAAAATATATATAATATTATATATATATATAATAATTATATATATATAATATATATATAATATATATATATATATATATATATATATATATATATATATTATAAATATATATATAATATATTATATATATTAATTTATATTATATATATATATATATATATATATATATATTATATATAATATAAATATATATATATATATATATATATATATATTATAATATAATATATATATATAATATATATATAATATATATATATATATATATATATATATATATATTATTGGAATATCACTCACCACAATCCATTAACTCTCCACGTCGGCCATTATATATATATTAAATTACTTATTTATCGTAAAATTAACAAAGAGGTTTCTTATACAACAATAAAACAAAAATAATGTGTCAATCATACGCACTAGTTTATTCGATATACTAAATATGATATGAAAATGTTGTAGAATGATATTGTGTGCTTCTCACTTATTATTGAATCATTTTTCTTCTACAAGGACAAGGGCAAAGATAATGAGATATATGCAAGCTACCATTATATATATATATATATATTATATATATATAATATATAAGGAATATATAGATATTATATATATATATAATATAGATATATATATATATGCAATATTTAATATATATATATATATAATTATTAATATATAATATAATATATATAGTATATAGATATATTAATATAATATTATATATATATATATATATATATATATATATATATATATATATATATATATATATATATATATATATAATTATATATATATATCATATATATATAATAGATATATATATATAATATATATATTTATATATAATATATATATTAGCATATAATTAATATATATATATAAGTATATATATATATATATATATATATATATAATATTATATATATATATATATATATAATATATAAATATATAATATATATAATATCAAATAAGCAAATATGTTGTATTTCCATACATATTATATATACTATATATATATATATATATATATAATAATATAAGATATATATATATATATATATATTATAATATATATATATATACCAACTATGCTTTTAAAGTTAAAGAAATAATTAGTAATCTCTTGAAATCCTCATCAGACAATCTGTTGATTGGGGCTCTGCGTCGCTTCTGGCGTTAACAATTCCATTGGCAGTTGTTTTCCTGCTGCTTAGACACAACTCCGTTTATCGGTTCATTTGCTTTGCTTTGACCAAGTGTATACTAATCACTTCATCTTCCTCTTCCCAAAATCATATCGTTCGAATCTGTTTGCTTCTCTAGCCATTCAGTAGAAACGTGGATATTTGAAGAGGAAAATATTCTTTTCTCCTCTCCCTCTTTGCAATTTTCATTCACCTCAAATGGATGCAAGATACTATTGATGCAGCAAAGTGGCTTTTCACTAGACGAAAGTACGTTTCCCTCTTTGTTCTCCTACTGAAAAACTCTTGCCCTCTGCCAAAAAAACTTCTCCAAAACTTCTACAAAATCTTCCTTTCTTTCTTTTATATACTCTATGTTCTGTTGCAACTCCCGATAGAAAGACGCAAAAAGAATTTCCTCATAATTTCTTTAAAAGAACTATAGTTGTTCTGTATTTCTAAATTACTGTCACACCAATCTCGCTGAAAGGCCGTAGGTATTTACTGATTTGTATGTTCTAATTCGGTAATTAGATATATCAATATAATATATAATAATATACTTTATATAAATAAACTTTATATAATATGAATATAGTATACTATTGCACAACATATTTCTTAAAAGGAACATTACAATTTCAAAATGACTCATCATAATAATCACAATAAACTGAACACTTTTCCAATTCTTTTTAAACCTAATTAATTTAACCCTAATCATGAAAACTTTATAAAACAAAATTGTAAATACTTACCTAAAATTATGACTAAGAAAACTCGGACAATTCAAATTCACATGAACATTATATATATATAGCTTATCATTATATAACAATATAATACATTAAAGATATATTAATATAATATAGGTACCTTGAATACTAAGTAAAATAGTTAGAAAAATCAAGTAACCAAGACGACATTTCGTATTAGAGACTTTGAGACTGCCAAGTAAAACACGGCGCACAGTAACAGCACTCAAGGCTTATCAATAAAGTCTTTAAATTTAACGAAAAAATCTAATTGATATAACGGTATATATATATCGAAAAGAATTGATGAGAAATATTTTTAATTATTGTATAATTTACTATTGTGTCTCACTAAATCCTCATGAAGAGTTATCTCTATGATGGCTACATTATATCTAAAGACATCATCTAGACACATTGATTTATAATACGTCAGATTGATAAAATATGAGCTCATTGTTATTAATATATATCTAGAATTTATGATGAGAGCCATAAGATCAACAGCACACTAAAACACAAATCATCCATGGAAGAAACATACTAAGAGCAACACCCACAAGCTATCACTATACAACACAAAGAGACTACAACATACCATAATTATGAAGAGATACAAATGAGGAATTGCATAAAAATAAATATATCACATTTCGCCTTTGTACTTGCTGAGCCTCGTTACTATAAGTTCTCCTACTTCTCTACAGAATAATTCAAAACTATGAAAGATCAAACAAGGACACACAGAATTCGACATTGAGCTAATTTAAGTATCAACTTTAATATTTCCATTGAAAAAAAAATCTCCTTAATGCATTATTGAAGTCAGCCTTCATTATAGGAAAATTAAATAAACATAAATTTACAAAGCTAAAGAAAAGTAAAGAATTTACATTTACTTTCAATAAATACGTAATGGGAGTATGTATTATGTCTATATATATCATAATACATCACAAAGTAAACGACTAAGTACATATTAAAGTAAAAATAATAGGACTTAGTATAAATTATAATATAATATATAAATATAATATAATATAAATAATATATATTATATAATATAATATAAATTATATATATATAATATAATATTATATATATATATATATAATAAATATATTACTTAAAACACCTAATGGGAAATTCTGTATTTAAAATAGCATAATAAAATCTTTTTTCCCTCATCAATAATTATTCCTACATCACAACAAAATAACATAAAACATATCAACATATTACTCTTATAGTATCCACATCGGTATTTAGGCTTTTATAATATTAAAAGATAACCTATTAGTCATACTATCATATGATGGCCTAATATGTAGTATGATTACAAAAATTTTGAACTATATTAAACTAGAATTATATGTAAATAAATACATCACTATATAAATAAAATATTAGTTATAATATAGCTTGCCCAGCTTATATTATTCTTAATAACAGAATGTATGGTTTATATATTTATAATATATAGCTCTATAAACTAATATCATATCACACATATAAAGAATCATCTCCACCACTCAGAAACGAAATCATTCAAAAACACTCCACGAGTTTCACAATCAAATTACAGCTATCACATAAATAATAAACCATTATTGTAAATAATAACTCTACACCTTTTATTAGTATTATTATTACCGTATTAGAATATAAATAAGTGATATATATATTAACGTATATCACCTACCCAATATCCCGTAAATGGCTCCATAGATAATTGCAACACATACTATAGAATATATGATAATATCTACTATAAAATTATGAAGCTAAATAAATATATAAAATAACAGAAAATATAAATAAACCTATCAGAACCATAAACCTTAAACCAACCTACCTTAAACTAACCTAACCTAACAACCTTACACTAACCTAATAATACCTAATACCTATCCTAATACCTAAGTATAACCAACTATACCAACCTTATCCAAACCTAACCATAACCTATACGCCACCTATATCATTAACCTAACCTATAAACCTAAATCACCTAATCACTATTATCACAACTATAACCTATAATACTACAACCTGAAATATCACCTAACACTATATATATATATATCATATATGATAACGATCAACACACAAAACACACAGTCATATATATAGATATATATATATATATATATATATATATTATAATTAATATATAATAAAATATAATAATATAAATTATATTATAATAATATAATATTAATATAATATATATATATAATATATATATATTATATATATATTATATATATATATGCTAACAATCTATTACTATATGTTTATCAAACCAACTCAAATTATACTCAATACTCATTTTTATTTCTCTAATTATTCTATATATAATCCTCAGTCAATAGTAATTTAATATACAAAATAAGATAAAATAATAAATAATGCTTCCAAACGGTAAAATCCATAGAAGCCATAATAAATGTACTATAAAAAAAACACATCGTCTATTTTTTTAAATAAATAAAAAATAATAAGGTAAATAATAAATAAATATAAGTATAAATAATTAATATACCAAACATATATTATCTATTATTTACTAATTATTATAGAGTTAATATACCCCCGTAATTCTATAAAGTATCACTAATAATTGATGTTAAAAAGATATTATATTATATAATATAATTATAATAATATACTATTGATCACTAATAACGTGAAGAAATTATTCTTTCAATCGTTACATGTATGTTATTATATTCTGACATGTATATTATTATAAGAATATTGATAATTTATTTCTTGAGGATTATCATTTTATTTGTATCGTCTTCTTTACCTATATAAACACTTTATAAAAAAACTTAAGATAATATAAATATATCAAAAAAAAAAGTGCATACTTATATATTCTATCACCTTTAACCCATATATAATCACGTGAACATTATTTTTATATATATCAGACAATATATTGTGTCACTGTTACACATTCACACTAAGATCCATCACGAATTATCCACTGTTTTCGAGGACAAATACTTCGAATATAAATGGTTCAAAAGTTTAGGTGGAACACATAATTGAGATAAAAAAAAGGTATTGCGTAAATGCAGGTAGCGGATAGCTATAAATATCTATATATCCTGTATACATATGCAGTAAATGCACAGTAGATATCGCATAATACCGACATAAGTCTACGAATTATAGGGGAACTACCATAACCACTAATAGGTACCTTAAAGTTGACTATATGTAATTGCAAGAAAATATAACAAAATCAATAGTTCACCATAGTTTAATATAAGAACTATAAAAATAAATTTACGTCATATATTAATAGAAAAAAAATTCATTTAATTACGTACACATTTTGTATATATATATAATATATATATAATATATTTATATATATATATATAAAATATATCGTATATATATAAAAATATATTTAAATTAATATATAGTTTATTTTGCATTTATTGAAATTGTAAATTTATTTTAATTAATCCATATGCTGAGTAATTGGACAAATGAGTCAACTAACACATCTGATAAATGCACCTAATTAGACAGTTTTCTACTATAGTCACTATCTCACGATAAAGATTATATATAAAGTACACCAGATCACAAAAAAAATTATTATCTTTATAATTTTTAACAATAAGAAGTCACACGAATAGATTCACCGACAATATAGAAGCTTAACTGATACTTTATGATTATATATAACCTATTCCCGTCCTTACATTTAATAGAATAGTGTATTAGACATAAGAAATCAATTAAGCTAGAGTCAACTCTAAGCTGTTTATACGTTGAGTAGGCTTAAATGTTTAAATATCACTCACAAATTTATTTCTCATATAATTTATTACCGATTTTTATTTATTTCTCTTTTCCTAATTTAGTATTATTTCACAACTTTACTAAAGGTCCAAGCTCAACTAAAATATATTAATATATGATACTAAGAAACAAATTTGCAGAACAATTACGCAATCTCCGATTCTGATATATAATCAGTCTAAAACACTATAATCCTACAATATTTAAATTTATCAAAACAGAAGACATTATCAGTAACATGAATAAAAAAAAATCATTCTCACACCAATATCACCTGGCTCACGTTAATCATTAATGAGTGTCCATATCGATATGCTGATTATTACCACGTTTTAACATCCACAGAGCAAGAAAGAAGATGAAATAGATCTGATTAATAAACACACACTCGACTATTTCATCAAATAAAATGAAATGAATAATAATATAGTAATATCAACTCAAATCAACTATTATATCCTATATATGTCCAATATTACTACGTGCGCATTACACAGAATCTAGACATGTAGCATCACATGCATCTATATAAACGAAATGATATAATATATATAATATACTCAGATCATTCAAAATCCTACTGAACAAAACATTGTATTAATTAATGCAAGTCAATTAATACCTGAATAAATAATCAGTAAATCAATAACACACGCTATCTCAGTCTGCCGATGATGAATCCAGTTTCCAACACGATCACACACACATCAATACTATTTTCAGCCTTATATATAATATACAAAAACCGATATGTACCTCAAAAGAGTATCTAAAACTAATCTCACATAGCACTATAAAAATGAATATCCTATACCTTCATTTTTGAGCGTCAAGCGGTTGAATTCAAACCTTACGAATAATAAATACAAATAGTGATATCAGTAAAGTATGTTAAAAATATAATGTGCTAAATGTCAATATGTATATATAATTTCAATTCAGCTTCTACACAAGTATATTAAAGCAAAGTTGCAGTCTGCAAATCATATATAAACATGAAGAATTATCAATATAATAAACGTAATATACACAATATAGCAATAAATACTGGACGAGTGAATAGAATAAAATAAAAAATAAAATACTAATAATTATACACATTAAGATATGCTACAGCCACATACTATTACTTACCACATCATAATATTATACTTATATAATAACAATAAGCAGTTTATGAAGACTCGTCTAATCCAATTATTCTCTACCAAACCAACCTTACAATCAATGATATTCATGAACCGTAAATAAATAAAACCAATACAAGCTTTAGCACCTACAATCATAGAGATAATAAATAAAACTATTAAATAATCATAGGTATCGATAGATAGATTTTATTTCGTTAATAATTATAATAGGTAAGCAAATATACATTATCACACTATAAAAGATAACTATCGTATACGCCCGATATATTAATTGGAGAAAATATAAACACGCAAATTATCAACAATGCAAAAGAATTCTAAACTGCAATTTTTATATTAGAACTAATTATGTTATCGTATCTAAATCCTTCCTTCCTATATAAGTGTAAATTTTACATTCTAGGTATATACACACCGCTCCTATTATCATCTCAATAATATAACTAATGGCAATAGAGCCTGTTTTTAAACCTAAGGTATTATAACGCCATC
>JABUQX010027136.1:0-45227 GCA_015478945.1 Trachelipus rathkii
GATCCAGAGTAATCATTTGCATTGAATATGAACGTGTTGGGATAATTCGGTCTCTGAAATGATTAGTAATCAGAAGATGCTTTATGTCGAAATCAGAATTGTTTATTAATTAATTATATTTGTCTATCTAGTTCTTGTTTTTAAATTAATTAGAGTCATTCCACACATTCAGTTATATTGAAAGCAAACCTACTCGAGTAATCTTGAATTGGTATTAGTACTCCATGTTAGGAATGGGGCCCTAATTTTATTATTATTCAATGAATAATGTCATTTAAAAATATAATGTTCCATTTAGGTGATATTTAGATATTAGGTGTATGGCTATTGGAGTAGGCATTGTGTATACAACACTGAATGAGTGAGCAAAACAGTTTTAGTCTTTAATATTTCATTCAGTACTTCTGTTCTCGTCTTCTTTAGTAATTAATTTGTTGATGATATCGAATATGAAGGTGGTGTGTGCTTAGCTCTAGATGGACAGTAAAACTCATAGTTTTGTAGTAGTTTTGCTTGCGTGAATGTTCCTCCGGTTTAGTGTAATATATGAGTAGTATACGTCTTAATATATCGAGTGAGTGAGAGCTCTTTTCTAAGTGGTAAGCATTCTAAATGTGTGTCTAAGTTCTTGTTTCATTACTTGTGGGCTTACTGTGATACAGAGTTCGCATGGATAGATTCGTCTTTCTTCTTCGCATGGAGAAGAAGTTCCTATCGATTGTCCGCTGAGATTATAACATAATTCAAGCATGAAACTTTTTTTGGATCTAGATTAAAGCAAAAGGAGGTGTGGAGTGTTTGTTGTAGAGATGAACCTAGTTAGCTACTTCTAGGAAGAAGATAATGGAGGAATGGAGTGCTTAAATCTATATAAGATTTTTGAACGTACTCAAGAATATGGACCTTATACGTAGTTGTGATAGGATTTTTAAAATACACCTAGGTAGATGAGTTAGGTTGCAGAGACATTTTGAGATTCAATAATCAGCTTGTAGGAGAGTGGGATTTATGTTAAAGCTTTATACTTGTCTGAGAAGTGATGATCTAAGGGATCTTAAAACACAGCTAGTAGTGATCAACATAATATGGAATAAAGATCAATACGTGGAAGACTGGTAATGTAGATCTCTAGAAAAGATATTATATATAATATACTTACTATTAATAAATCAATCTTATGTTATTTATTTATTTTTTCAAGAGTCGTAATATTTATCTTAGCTTGGTAAATAAAAAGTATGGGAAGACATATATACATCATTCCTCGCATAATCTATGTCTTTAATCTATAAATGCCTTTTTACATATTCCACTTTTATTTATGTCTTTTTGACATTTTATTGTTGTCAGTGATGTTTATAAATGTCATAGAGAATTGAATGTATGTTTAAAAGAGTATTGTGCTCTATTTTCTTTATGTATTGAAGTATATTTCTAATTGATCAATGACATTGTTTCGGGAAGATTTTTATGTCTGTATCGCTATTCCGTATATATTATATAGTTTGTGATTTTCGTGTACAGTGAATAATATTTATATGTATAAAGTATTTTATGGTATCGCATAAACCTATCAGCTTTACATAAGGATGAAATTAGTAAGATGGAATGTAATGCTATATTTTAATTCTTTCCATAGAATTTCAAAAGATGATGGCTCTACTTATTATAAGTTCTGATTTTGTATATTTATTTATATTTCGTGAAATTGTTATGGATGAATCCCACGTATTACTACTTAGTCAGTATGAATAATCAATGACATTGTTAAGCACAAAATTATTCATAGATCTCAATAAGCTGCTTGAGATAAATTCAATTTTTTGAATATAGTACTAAGTGTGAGATTTTTATGAAGTCTAAGAGGCCAAGTTGATTCTAAGTCAGGATTGGAAGATTTTTATCATGTTTACAAGGTACTCTGAAGTTCCTCGTATTTATTATTTTTTAGTTCTTTTGCAAGAACAAATGGTGTATCAATTCTAAATTATTGAAATAGATGGTATTACATTTGAATTCTATGTGGTGAGGATATAACGGAGCGCGTTGTTCATTGTTAAAGTAGCGAGGAGATTATCCAGAATGCCGGATCTTCGTACTTGTTCTTAATGAAGAAATGTATTATACATGGCGGCTCAGAAAGTTTGTTTTGTGTATGTAAGCATTGTCTAGGAATTATTTTTCTAATATATATCTGTGGAACAGTGTCGTTAAGATTTAGACAAAATGTGTTCTAGTGAGTTTGTGTATATAGAGTTGATTGCATGTTCACTAGAGGTTATGTATCCCTGGTGTTGGATTGTGCAGTGGGTGTTGGTGTAGACAAAATACGGAAAAAGTCAAAAATATTCACTTGTGCAGGAGGTATTTAATAGCCTGGCAGATTCTGTTGCTAAGCGAAATAAGATGATATCTAAGTATACTCTACAAAGGCTTATGCATTTAGTATGTTATCAGGTAGATATGAGCTTGTGAAACTACATCTTGTTAGATGGTATATAGTAAAAACGAGTATATATGCGTGTTTGAGTATAGTTTATTTTAACTTCTTAAAGTAGAAATGAAGGGTATTCATGGTTATTCATGTAATGTATACATAGAAAAAGTAGTTCGGAAAATGTCACTAAGGTGTTATGACAGAGACTGTAATAGAGTGAATGGGCTGTAAGATGTTTCTGCTCAGAACTGTGAAGAGCTTAAAACTAAGATATTGCGGTTCTAAGTAGTGTGGATATTAGGAATTTTGAAATTTTAAAACAGTAATATTAAAGAGTCATATTAGGTGTGTGGTGTGGTTCTGAAGTCTCGGGCGTCCTAAAGATGAATTATACATGAAAAGACCTTTAAGATAGAGGGAAGAAGCTAGAAACGGGAGGGTGCGGAACAGGTCGGTAGCTGGGTGTAGCCACCTCGATGTGGAGATGTGTGACGAGAGAACGTTAAGAGAAGAGGAGACGCGAGAAAGGTACCATGATTATTAAATTTTCTTTGATAATACTCATATCATAACGTTTTTTTGTCATTCTTAAATAAATGACGGTAACAATTGTTAGTGATAGATTCAATATATGCTTAAGCACCATATTATTTCATTTATAGAGGTTGTAAAACTTCTTGTCAGTAAGATAAACAAGCATTTGCTTTCATACATATCTCATTTCCAATATTTTCGCAAAGTGCCAAAGGATAAAGTGATTCATATATTTTCTCTTGCTCTTCTAATACCTAACTCAATTATTAATGCATTTATTAATTTTTTTTTAAAAGGTAATTTTTCTATTTTTTATATTTAAATATGTCATATCTCACAATTTAAACTATCCTTTGTCATTACAATTATCATATCTGGTGTAGAAGTATTTTTTATATTAGTCACTTCTCACCAATATTAATTTAGCAGCTGCAACTAGTGCAATTTGTTTCCTTGCTGTGTGCCAGTCTTAGTGTCTAACTGAGGGTCAAAACGGTAAATGATAACAAGAGCGAGTTCACGAAAAGCAATTAGAGACAGACGGAACTAGAGACGCGCATAAACCTATGTCAAAATGGAAAAAAAGGAAAACCAAATGGAAGAAGGTTTTTTTTTAAACATACCCTCGTCGAAAACTGGCGAGGGTTTATTTTTAAAACCATACAAAGAGTTTGAATATTCCGATTGAAGAGTCCGTTATTGAGTCAGTTGGCGTAAGTCCTTATTAAGCGAGGGGTGGGATGCTTAAAATATTCTTCTCATACTTTTTTTGAGTTAGGAATTTATTTATTATTTTTAGTATGATTTTATTTTCTTCTTTCTCATAATTATATAAATTCTTTAATTTAATATAGGTTAGTAGTTCTTTGGGAATCTTGTTAGAGTATTGGAGTGTGCGATGAGTTAAGTTCAAGTTATATCTATTTGTGGGTTACTATTGTGTAGCTTTAATGAGTAGCTGAAGTTTAACTCTTAGAGTGCTATTTTTGATTAACATCTGGGTGATTCAAGCTCCGACTGAATCATTGTAATAAATTAATATACAGAGCAATTATTGTCTTCTTTGTCAATGTTAGTTCAACAATACATGTAGAATTGTGTGTAAGTGTTTAGTATTTGTTGATTTGTGGCTGTGTTCCATTTGTGTTTATTCGTTCTTTCGGAGTAGTCGTATTGAAATTAAATTTTCACTCAATTCTACATAGAACTTTTTTCTCTAAAATAAATGAGTGTTTAATAACTTTGTGATGGACCTTCTAACAGAAGTGGACCACTCAGGACCGCGAGGTCCTCGGTGTCCTCCAGGACGTCAGGAATTGGATTTAAATATTAAGATAAGATGGTAATTTTGATATTGAAATTAAAGGTGCCAAATGCGGCCTAATCTCTATGAATTGAAATCGAAGACAAATTTTTATACAGAAATTAGTAAAAGAACAGGTAGAGTAATTGTGTTGTGAGTATGTGAAATGTTTGAGATATAGTGAGAGTGACGCGGGAAGATGTATGGAATACGAGCTCAGATAGACTGAGCATATAGCATGCGGGAGGGGGCATATTAATGAGATATTTGAAGATAAGAAGTAATTCTGGAACTCGTTGAGATAGAGAAGAATGAATCGCGCTGTTGGACGAGGAGATGTTGGGAGAAGTCGCTCTGATAAGACGGAATTGAAAGAGCAATTGCAAGCGTCTGAAGTGAAGTATAAGAGTTTATTAGATATTTTTATTTTAATAATTGAGTCATTGATTACTAAAACATTATAATTGTTTCAACAATGTTCAATAGTAATTTTAATTTCAGGCGAAATGCCTGTTCGTTTATTTCGATTAATGTAAAATATTGTATGTTGAGTGCTTCTGAGTTGTTTAAATATTTGTTATGTTATGCTGTAATCTTTGAAGTGTAATGGTGTTTGTGATTAATGTATAGTATATTCATTTGTTCTGTATAATCTATATCTGTCGCCAAGGATATTATATATCCGAAAACGATTTATATCAATTTTTTTAACGCTTTTTTTTCTCATCCTTAAGATATCTTTATTGTGTTAATTAATGTCCTCGATGCATATTGATAGTTAATTCACTTTGATTAGATCTCAGAGATTGTATCAAGAGTGAATATTCGTTCTCTTAAATAAGATGTCGTATTATGGATTCTCGTACGTGATTGAAAGAGATGTTGATTCTCAGGATTCCATTCATATAGCGTGTTGATACATATTTATTTATATGTTTATAAATTTAATTTTTGTTTTTTTTTCATTAGTTTTTTTTTGATATGAAGAAGTTTATTATATCTTTTTCGAATTCCCTTAAGATTATTACTGTTATTTGTGGTAATACGATGTAACCTTTGTTAGACGCGTTAGTTTTAATTATTATTGGATATAAAATAGGTGTATATAATATAATTTTGTATTTATGAATTATATGTCATCTTTCATCTAATGATAATAATATAAGAAGAGTTATATACTCCCATCTATATGACTCGAACTGACTTTGGTAAATGATGAGCAGATTAAGATCTGAATAACTTGTGTGTCCTGAATACTTCCTATAAAAGATACAACACTCATGTGTGTGTAGTATAATTTTTTCATTAAATACATGTTAATAACTTTTTTTTTTCTTTAATATAAAGCTGTATATTAAATCAGATAGCTAAAATCAAAATTTTCAGAACTTTCTCAAGTCTCTTTGTTTTAGCTTGTTATTCTGAAACACTTACTTAAAGCTTAATCTTTTGATTTAATGTAAGATGTGATTTATAACTATTATTTTGATACTTTTATAAATAAATTTACATTTCTAATTGTTATACTCGTGCATGTTTTGACATGATATAACATCGATGCGTTGTATGTAGTAACTAATTTTATTCTTCCTATAGAAGTCAGTATTTTTATTGTGATTGTTATATTTAAAGTATTGAATTGGAAGGATTAATATTTTTCTAATAGAATGGTTAATGTTGGTTCAAATTGTCAATATTAACTTGGTGTTGAATATATCTTAACAAATAATTATTTCTTATAAACCTTATTTTTGTTATTCTTTCTATACTGTATTTATATATGATAGAACTCTTTTTTCTAAGACCTTGTCGAGAAATTATGTGATATTGTGATAGTAGATATATTCTAAAAACATAAAAATAATTTTCATCAGACGAATAATATGAAATAAGGTGTGGAAAGGGAACTTGTGGATATTCCCTTAGTTTTAAATTCGTGTTTTCTTACTATATTTTTTATTTGTTTTGTTACATAACTTTTAACCATTTATTACAATCTAAACTCCTGTAGATCATTACATTTTTGTTATTCTTGAAGAAATACGATAGTTATAGATAGAAAAATTTTTGTTTGGTAAGGTAGTGTGCATTCAGTATCTTGCTTGGGTTGTTCAAAAAGTATAAGAGATATCTGTCGCATGCATGTTTGTCTGATTCATGAGGATCCTTTTCTGTAATAATCTGTAATGTTTGTCCAGACTTCAACTTGCACTGTCGTTAATTTACATCATACAAGGGGTTGCGAATTAAGTATCTATCTCGATTGTCTGTCTGGTCTCTTTGGTCCTTTTATAACATTCCTATTTCCATAGCTTCTCTAATTCTCATATTCGTCGCTACGTGATCATTGACCTGCATGCTGTCTCAATTCTTACTCTCTTCGGACGTTCGTTTTTAGCTTATTTTTCAATATGAATATATATAGTGCCGAACACTGATTGTGTAATATTGTACTATGCTCTTGTGAGTCTTTTTGTGGTAATTCAGTGACAGGAGAAGGATATTAATTGTGGTTAAACTCGTTATCGTGATAAAGTGTTGAGATTTCAATTTACTTATATTTCCATGTATTTGCTAATTCCAATTTTTTATCGATGGAAAATTCCATATTCAGGATATCTCCTCATTTTGGGTTGATCCCGTAAGTATTATAGTGTTGTGCAGATGTCTCTTGTTCTTTTCTCGTCTGTTATATTGATCTGTGTTGTTCTTTTTATAGCGCTTTTAGATGACGAGTTAATAAGACCGGTCTTTAGAGTGCACATTGTCTTGATATAGGTCCTGACACTTGCAATACTATTTTGGTGTTTTATAAGATACTACTATCTCATATAGGGTGTTGTATATTCACGTAGAATTCTATCTGCTCGGTGATGCGAAGGATATTGAATTCTCGCTTTTTCGATTGATTGTCTGAATTTCTTCATAGCTTCTCTGTGATATACGAAAATGCTGATTTCTTTGTTTTGCTAATCGGTCTATTAAAATTCATGCCTTGTGTTGTCAATTGTAGGCTTCTCTGTGTAGAAGAAATTATGTGCTCTCCTTCTGCTTAAATTCAGCATCTGTTTACCGTGGTTGGTTTTTGTCTAAGTCTAGGCTTATTTCGTGATGTTCGTATTGGTGTGCTTCCAGTGTGTGTCTTTTTTTTTTGGTATTTTGTATTTGGAGATAGTGCGTCTCCCTTTTTTCTGTAGTACCGAACGAGTAGATAGTGTGGTGTGGGTTTCTCAGGTCGCTGTGTACATTTTCTGAAAGTGCTCTTTTCTGTGCATAAGAGTCTCATTCTGTGTTAACTCGAGCTTTAAATTAGTCTGTGCTGTTATGTAAGTTTTTGTTTGCTCTGTGTGCAGGTAAGTAGATGTATCTTTGGTCAGGAAAATCGTTTTAGTTATGTGATATTATGGGCTGAGGGTACGGAGAATTGTTTTGTTAATTTTTTGTGGTTCGCGTTTGATTCGTTTATGTTCTATTCTGTTGTTGTTAGAAATGTGGTCGATTTTCTCTGCTGGCTGCCTTTTGTTTATCTTATGGATGTTTTCCTGTATATACAGAAACTTGATTTTAGAATATAGCATTGATATTTTGCGAGTGTGTCTCAGATTTCTGTCTCTTGGTTTCTGTATACTTCTGGTGGTTCTTGTTTTTGAGACTTTTTGTGTATGTTGGATAGATGTTGTTATGTCTCAGCTGTATTTCTATTCCATGGTAGTTTGGTGATGTCCCTTGATTGTCCATCTGGTGAGAAACATTCTATCTGTCCATCTTGCGCAGTTAGTAGGATTGAGAGTAGCGGGGATCAAAGTTGTGGTTCTGGGAACAGCGGAACTCCGCCCTGTCTGTATCTACGAACGGCTTCATCAGAGTCAGACTTAGTTAATATTCTTGCGTCCTGACTAGATTGGTGATTTATTGTGTAGGAAGAGAGAGTGTGGTGTAGTCTTTAGACCATAGTTTGAAGGATTGCTCACCAATTTATCTCGGATGTATTAGTTCTAGCTTTGTGACTTTCTTGTCCGCATTCAGTTTTTCTGATGTTGATTATCGATGGAAGTCTGCTGTCAGGTTTCCAGAGTGTCAGAGAGATTTATGAGTTGCTCGTCGCCATCCGTGCGGCTGCCGGGTGGCTTGTGGTCTGTGTTGATCTCCTTTCTTTTTGTTTCTTCCTGTTCAACCCTTACGGTACGGTCCTGTTGATAATGAGCGGGACATGTGAGTAAAGAATTAATGAGTTTGTGTGATAGAGAAATTATTACTAAAAAAATTAAGAGTGGGATTTAAGAGCGAAGATTTGGGGTAAGATAAAAAAGGTAAAACTTGTTTTCTCGTATTGTCGGTGAGCTTATCGATATAAATTTTCTTTTTCCACCTCTCTGCTTTCGCTTTGAAGCATCAGGCAAATTCCATTATATCTCTTTCAACAACTTTTGTGACGCCGAGCAAACATGTATGATGGGGGTGTCGTGTCATGTTAATTCAGCGTTGTGGTTCAGAGAGGACTCGTACCACCGTCCAACTCTTTGTTCGTGTCAAAATCTAAGGTGGTCTCCTCTCTAGGGAAATACTCTCTTTCCTGTCTCGAGCTTTGTGTATCGATGCTCTCCTATTTTGGTCCTTTAGTAAGATGCCTTTCCACGATATATATTTATTATTATCGGGGATGTTTAATGAGTTTGAAATTCAGTGGCTGGTCATACATCTTCTTCGGATTTCTCCATAAATCATCGTCCTTACTATGGTTAGTCGGGGCAAGAGGTGCATAAAACATATATACAAAGTTCAGGTCAAAATTATTTTTGATTCCTAATTTATATATATGAGCTATTGGTTCTCCTCTCAGAAGGTATTTACTATTTTCTCTACTGCTAGCTTGTTTTGTCTTTAATCACTACGTTAAAAGGATGAAACCGTTGCGGTGTGTGCTGCTGACGGTTGTAGTTTAGATCGCTGTCGATGGGGTTGTAGCATAGTCAGGTCTATGTGATGTTGTTGTGCGTAAAGAGAGTGGCTTCAAGTGCCTTGTTTTGATTAAATTACTTTGGTGTTCCGTATTTAGTGGCTCTTCGGCCTACGATCTAGTTGCTGTTTGTGTATTGATCTGACTTCTCAGATGTTTTTTGGCTTTCCTAGCAGAAGGTTCGGGTGTGTGACAAGTAATTGCGTTGGCACTGCGGCGTCTGTGTTGTTCTCTATTCTCTGTTCATGTGTGGTACTTTTGATTTCTGTGTCTACAGATGATTGTGTTACCTTGCTTGATCTATCTATACATGCGACTGTATGTGAATTATGTTGGTTCTTGGGTCTCATACATCCTTTGTTTAATGTAGTCCAGTGTTCTCTACACTTGTTTCAAATTGTTGTTATCATTGACTCTTTCCTTTCTCACATAAACAGAATGTGGATGCAGATAAATGTCTTTATACTGTTTTTCTTGTTAAAGGTGACATGGTATTGTGTCTCTAGTGATGGATATAGTCTTTTCTGTTGAATCTTTCGTCCTGTTTCCTTTATTATGATTGTTAGAGGTTGTAATTTCTGGCATGCGTGTTTTGTACCTGTCTAAATACACACTACCTATTGATTGTGGTTTCTTCGTCTCAACCTTTCTTTTTTTCAGGAATGATACTCCAAGTTGGTGCTCATCAGAAGTCTATAGGTGCGCTCGTCTTATCTCGTCTAATTTTATTGTTTTGAGGTGGTGTAATCCTCGTATGGTTTCGTGATGAGTAAGATCACATTTCATAATCTTGTATCTCTTCTCATCATTTTAAGGTATTTTCGCATTGTTCTCCTTTATAATTCTCTCTCTTGTATTTTTTTCTCATTTATTCTCTTTTACATTCTTTGATTTTTGCGCTTAGAATTTCGAGAGGATATTGCTGATTGACTCATCTGAGTGCTTTTGACTATTCTAGGCGAAGTATATGGTTCTAGTAGACATTATGTTTGATTCGTATCGTTAACTCGGATACATTGTGTCTATCTTTTGTTTTCAATAGTTTCTATTAACCTACTCTGCTTTTCTTTCTTTCAATATTCCGCTCATTTTCTACTACAATGTCTCACTAAATATTTTACAGTAACTTTATTCGTGTCTCTTATTTTTCCAGTTGTTAATAAATATTGGGTGTTGTGATGTAGTTTTCGTATGTCAGCTAAACTAATTCTCGTTTTGCTATATATTTCTTGATAGAAGTGGTGTCTTCAAAGAGAGTTTTATAGTATAAAATAGATGATCAAAGTTTTTTGTATTGTTTAGAGCTGTGTTTTTCAAAGAAGAATATTGCTAGTTGTGTTGTATTTGTTATATTTGTATCTCTCTTGAGCATTGTCTGCTCTAAAATTGTATTTGTTGCAAGTCTGTGCGTGATTTTCAAGCGCTTTGTCACTGAGAATTTGAGATTCAATTATGTCTTTATATGTTGTGTTTTAATTCCTTCCTGTTCCCTTTCTATATAGTAGCTGCTTGGATTCGTAATGCTTTCTTGTAATTTCAATAATTTTCCATTGTGTTATTTCGGTAAGTATATCATAGGGTATTCCCTGAATGTTATCTGCGTCGAATCTAGATTCAGAGGGATATCCATGTTTCATTATGTTTTTATATTCTCAGCCTCTTGCATGGTAATTTGTGGTATGATGGATGGGTATGTTAGATCTTCTAAATGTGACGGCGATGCTTGTATCTAAAAGAGTTCTAGCTTTCTAACAAGTCAGGTATTATGGTTTGGGCGTAATAAGCTCTTGAATTTTTGTAGAGTATATCATATCACTATCTGTGTTCTGGCTCGTATACTTCTTTGTCTGTAGTTATGATCTAATACTCTGGTAGGACTCTCCTCTATGAGTCTACATGTGCACATTTTTCGTGGGTTACTATATTGGAAAGTTTTGTTTGCACTTTGCTTTTTACGCGTTATATCTTTCCCTATTAGTTTTTGTTTCTTTTCTAGTATATCTTTGTGGCAGATATCACTCGTCTTTTGATAGTTCATCATATGAGAGATGTAGTGGGATGCCTATCTTCTTGCAATATTCAAACCTTGAGAGGAGTTAGTGAATACTCTTGTTTCAGTTTGCGTTCATGTAGGTATTCTATTTATTTTTTCGAATGTTATTGATGATCTGTTTTTAGATCTGTCGTGTGTTATATCTTTGAATTTCGTTTTGTGTACATTTTACTAGGTATTGTTTTCACGGTCGGATGTTGAATGGGGTAAGTTAAAAGTGATACTGAATTTAGGTTAATACATTTGGTGTAATAAGTGCACGGATTATTTATAAGTATTATTCATTTAACAATACGTTCTCTTTTTTTAAATTGTTGAATCGTTAATCATTTAGTCTTGTTGGTCTATAAAGACTGCCATAGTTGAGCTTCTTTCACAGGTGTTGTATATGGAATTGATTGAAGGTGTTGAGAAGTTGGTTAGTGTTAGAGTCGCGGTACTCTTGCTCTAGGAGTTAGCTGTAAGAGGCTATTTAAGCGGCAGTTTTGTTTTGTGGTATCTGCTTATTGTATGATATCAGTTGTATCGTCTCGTGCTCTCATTCTGTGAGTCCATTATCGTTTGTATAGGTTGCTTATAATTGGGTGTGATCTGATATATTCAGAATAACGTTTCGTTGTAATTTGGGTAATTTTGTGGATTATGCCTGTCTTAGTGTTTTTCTGCTTTATAGCTGATGTGTGTTTCGTTATTATGTTTGTTGGTGGATTTTTGTGTTATACTTTATCCGGGCTGCGATCGTCTTTCTCTGTTAGTGCTGAGTCTGGTTTCTCTTACAGTTTTGTTTAAGCTCTCTTAGACGGCGTGAGACCATAAGTGTGACGAAATGTCACACATTAATTTTGTGCTTTATTTTTTTCCTTAGCTTCTTTTTATCAGCTAATTCCATCTTAATCTCTGTTTTTATTAAATAGAAATAGTTTCCGCGCTTGTGTGGGCGATCTAATACAATTTCTTCAATGTTCGTTTTTCTGATTTTACAGCAGAGATTTTGGCTATAAGAATCCTCTAAGTGAGAGTAGTATCATTTAATTTGTTTGATATTATTTTTTAATATTTGTATCTTTTATAAATAGTATTTCTTTTTATTATTTTTTCTTTTTTTTATTATTTTTATCACTAATTTCGTCGTAATTTTATGTCAATATATCTTTTTGTTCACGTTCCGTGTGATAGGCGATATATAATCTTATTCTTAACTTTTTTTAATCTTTTGTTTATTCAAATATTTTTATAGATACTCCACCTTTCAATATATGTTTAATCTGTGAATATATCGGTTATATCAATTGTTTTAGAGATGTCAGAGTAGTGTGAGCGGTGTTATTGCTCATTTCTTTCATGTTTTGTTGTTGCTGAATTGGTTTTTTGGGAGGTTTAATATCATTCGGTTAGAAGGAAATTGTAAGAAGTGATGGATAGTAGAATCATTGACAAGATAAAAATTCCACTCGGTAAACAGAATTACCTGTCAGTTAATCTAAGTGTCTACGTTTTTGTAGCTCTTTTTTTTTTTTGATCTTGTCGTTTGTGTTCTGAAGATTTTTATTAGGTCATGTGAATCTGTTTCTTTTTTGCTTTATTTCACTCTTTTCGTCGTTGTGAATTGTGAGTTGCTCCGAATACTAGTTTTGTGAATCTCTCCTACGTTTCTTTCCTTTCTTTGTATTCTATTTCGTGAATCTCTGTGTAGATGATAAGTCTTTAATTTCATGATCAACAATTATGTTATGTGCTTTTTCAGTTTTAACTATCTATTATGACTAATGAGATCGTTGACTTGTTGTTGTTTTTCTGTATCGTATAGTATAGCCGCGCCTGAGGCGATGAGGAGAGAGCGAGAAGGATTGTTATAGCGCGCAGGGTGAACGTAAACTGTTGATTGCAAGGAGAAACGATGGATGTCGAAGGATCTGAAGACTGGGGAAAGACGAATGTGCAATCAAGATGTGGCGCGGCTGGCCGTTGGCGTGAGACTAGGCTGATTATTTTACTCAAAGTAAGTTGTTGTTGGTTTCTTTATGATATTTATTACTGGCTGCATTTCTCCATCTGCGTAGTGTTCCAGATAAATTTTAAATTGTATCTACAGTTCTGGAGTTTACTTTTGTAAAACTAACTATGCTATTAAATTTGTGTATTTGCTTCATCTTAAAAATTTAACTCGTGTAAGGAGAGTTTAATTAATTTGTATATTCTTGGAAAATTTGTTTCGTTATGCAATTTGTTTTGCAAATATATGTGAAGTGAGAATTATAAGTATGGTGTTTCAGGAAGGATTTTTTCGCAGAATTGGTGTTGTAAATTATATCTTTTTTGTGAAGATAGTGTATTCTTATTCGTACGTATATTTATATCATTATTTTGTTCTTTGATGCAGGTAATACAGGCTCTACTGTATCGAATGCATTTAAGATTTGACCTTGTTGTGCTAATTATATTGATAATATTTTTGTCTTCTCTGATTTGTTATCCTGTTTATGTCAATATTATGTAATTATCCAGCATGTTTGTCGTTATATTGTGTTGTTTTTTATTGTATTATTGTGTGATTTAATATATCTCTCTCTTTGAGTGGTAGTTCTATTTTATTTGATGATTGTGGCGCAGTTTATTCACTGTGTTTATTGTCTCCTTTTTAGTTATCTGTGAAGTTAATAAATTTTCGAGTCTCTTTAGGTCTTGTTTTTTTGTGTGCATTATAATTTTGGTGCGTGGCGTATAATTTCTTAAAGTTAGCCCGTGTTTTTTTATGTTGCTTTGATGTGATGTATTATTATTATTACATATTATATGAGTGTTTTCTTATGAATGTTTGGATTGTGCTGCTGGTGTGTAGATTATTTTATTTTATGATTATACGGTGTTTGTGCAATCTTCGTGCGTTTACTCATACACTGTGACTTTATAAAGAGTCTCCTTCGAAGTCTCACATAGTATCTTTCTCGGACCATATCTATATGTGCTTGTTAGTAACATTTCAATTAAATGCATGTTTAGTGCGCCTAAAGGTGTCGGTGCAGTATAAGTGTTCTTGTAAATTTCGTGATTGTTTCCTCTATGTTGCATGTGCAATTGTCTTTGCTGTAATCTTTTTTGGGCTCTACGTGTGTGATTGTGACTAAACGCTGATTTAGTGGTTTCAATCTTGTGCGTGTGGGTTCGTTCGTGAACGGTCGGTAGTGGCAGCTCTGTGTCTCTTGGATGCTTATGTGCTTCGGTATAATAATTAGTAAGTGCTGATGTAGGATTTTCGTTTCTGGTTGTTTGCTTTGCGATAACGTACGCTGTTTGTGTCGGTTCAGTCACCAGTGCTCGTTGTTTAGAATCCTGTGTCAGAGTGGTTGGCGTATTTGTTCTGGTGTGCGTTGCTCGACAACTTGTGTGCTGTTGTGTGCCAGGTGTGGTGTGATATGAGATAAGCGTGTAGACTAACTTTGTCTGCTGTTCGGAGTTTGCGGGTGTAGGTAATTAATTCTGGTGCTGTAGTGCTCTTCATTTATTTGTGGAGGCTAGTTTTTTCATTGTGCTTTCAAGCATTGCCGCACTTCGTGTTCTTCGCACACTTGCGCCTTGTTTGTTTCAGATATTAAACCGTGCTCCGCAGGTTTCTATGATTTGTAAGGAGGCGTAGTTTGTGTGCTTTTTGTGCAACATCACCTTGCGCTTCGTTCAACTTATATTGTTTCACGCGCTGCCGCTATTGTGACCTTTGCAAAATGCTTTTTGTTTTCTGGTGTCTGGTTGGATAATTTCTTTAGTCATTCTTCGTTTTGCGTGATTTCTTGGTAGATTAGAGCTTTCCTAAAGTAAATGCTATATCATAATTGTTAGCTTGCTATCTCACTCATATATGCGTGTTGTTGGAATGTGTCGACTTTTTAGTGGTGATTTAATGTTTTCGTTCTCTGTTTCAGCTTTTTTTAATTTTATCTGATTTTTTATTTGATTTGTCATCACATTCATATATTGCTTGCTATTTTTTATTTGCTATTATCTTTTATTGATTTGATCTAAATTTACATTGACGTTTTGGTCTTCATTTGTGTCTTCATAGAGTAGCGCAAGTGACTGGACTGCGTTATTGGCACCTCTAAGTACTACTGTGCTGTTCTATTGGTCGACAACTATTAGTGTTGCACGTGCGTTTCAAGGGTGTACTTTTTTTTGGTGTCATAATAGTGTATTTATAGAAAGTTTTCGATCATTAACTTGAATTAGTCTAGTTGCTATTCACGATTGTCGTCAAGTTCCTAATCTCAATATACTGTAAGCTTGTCAATTTTTGTGACTTTATATCGTTTGCGCATAGTCTTACTCTGTGAGTTATATCGCGTCAGTGTATTCTTTGTGTGTATTCTCGTTCTCTTTACGTTCTCTGTCTTCGCATTCGTGTGACTTTTTAGTATGGGTTTTTGCTTTTCATTTTTTCTCATGTGTGTCCTATATAAGTGTTTTTCGCTTTATCTGTATTGTAGTTCTGCTTCTATTTGTGCATTTTGTTTAGTGTGCCTGCCTATTTCAATGTTCCTGTCATTTGTTTTGTCTATCTTTAGACTTGGTATGCTGATACTTTCTCTCGTGTGCGCTAGAGATCTGTCGAAGTATGAACGTTGCAAAGTTTGTAGCTTGTGAGTTTTTGCTTCTTATTGAGGTGATGAACTATGCTGACTTTAAGCTATGTTGTATCGCTGTGTAAAGCGCAGTCATCTCATATGTTTTGAAGTTGAGCTTTTATGGTTTTGCGAAGTTTCATTGTTGGTTGTTTTTGCGTCGAGTGAGGTTGGCGGCGAGTGATGTTTCTGTGTTTTGTAGAGTTTGTGTTTTGTTTTTTCTCGTTGTTTCTGCATGTCAGCGTTATTTGTGCTGTCATATGATATTAGTTAGTGATGTTTGGTACGGTTTGTGTCAGTGTTTCATAGGTTGCTGTCTTACGTTTTTATCCCAGGCTATCATCTTGCTGCTGACATTTGTTTTGAATTTCTTGTGTATTTACTTCTAATACGATTTACGTCTGGAAGTTAAGTTTTTGAATTATTGTATTAGTTTCTTGCGAAGTTCATTTCATATTACTCGCGCAGATGATCTTCTAGGTTGTTCTTGCTTGTATCGTGTTGGCGTGAAATTTTGTGAGTCTTGTTGTTGATGTGACCTTTTAATGCTGTTTTAGGGGAATTGATTTATGTGTATGTGTTTTTCCTGCTGCTGTTGTTGACTATTTGCTTGTAAGCGTTATTGATTTCTCTTATGTGCGTTTTCCCTCCTATGCTGCGCAGTCTTGTGCGTTTTTGTTGAATTTAGTGCGTCGTGTGTCGTTCTATTTTGAATTTTTTTCTTCGTTGTGCCGCTTGCGAGTGCTTTGATAACTTTTGATTCTTCTGTTGTTTTTGCAAATACAAATTATTGCATGAATTATGAGTTATGATTATATTTTTTTGCTTGTATGAGTGAGTGTGTATGACTGCTCTTCTTTGCCGACTTCTGTCATATATGTAGTTTTTTTTTTTTGTGAGCTAGTTAATATTTTTCTGCGCTTTTGACATTTTTGTGTTTTCTACTCTTGATTCTCCTCTATTTGGGTTTTTTTTTTCGAGGCGCCGATAGTTTTTTGATTAATCTTTCTTTGCAACTATCTTGATCATTTGGTTTGCTGTGCGGTCGTTTCGTTGAGTATCGTTTTTTGCTTGTGTTGCCTTTGACTTCTTGCATATGTGGTTTTTCTTTTTGGGTGCGCAGTTTATATATTTGCTTGCGCTTTGTTGAATTATTTTCTGCGCAGTTTATTTTCCAGCTTGTTTATAGGCTTTGCTCATAAGTGCCAGTTGGGAAATATTTACACTACTTCTTAACATTTAAATATTAATTTGGTTGGTCATCCGATGTGAATGTATATTTAAGTTAGTTAGACTTAAAATGGTCATCTAGATGGGGAGTTTTCTTTAGTATTTGTAAAAGGATTCCAAGTGCGTCGTTCCTTCGGTTCTATTGAAACTAATCAGCTAGTTGTATAGAGAGAACTTTTTTACTACGTTTGTGTACTGAGCTCCGTGAGATGCTTTGCGATAGGTGTGGGTGTTTTAAATAGACAAGTCCATTCTAACTACTTGATGCTGTCTATATAAACTTATGGTTTTCCTGAAATAGGGAATGAACAGGATTCATCCGCGTACCTTCATCTGACCGCTGTTTGTTGTTGTGCTTATCGTGTCATAGAAGCAAATTTTGCTCGTTACAACGTGACACGTCTGGTTTAGTTCTTCGCGACATTTACAGACGCTTCAAATTATCATCTTCTGTATCGACAAAGCCTATTTAAATAGGGCTGAGCTACACCCAAGTCTGGAACAATCCCGCCTTCTAGACAAGAGACTTTCGCTACTGTGCTTACTCTACATAGAAGTGGCTCAAGCTCTTCACTGTTAAGAGTCGGATATGATATGATGGGTCTCGAAATCTTTGATGCCCTTTCTTGATAATGTGAGAGAGCAGCTTCTAAAATTCGAACAATAACATTTGTGAACACTCCTAAGTCTTTTCCCATCATGCCTTTAGCCTGAAGATCCCGCCCCTATATGCGGGATTTTTTTCAGAGCGAGAGGCACAAGCACTCCTTTTTTTCGTTCCTTCCGCAGGAGTTCAATAAATGTGTATGCGGGGAGGAAGGACTTGTCACAAGCTTGTTAAGTTGCAGTATCGTCTAAGGTCATTTTAAAGGGATATAGCATCTAAAATGAGAAGTTGTATTAGTACTGAGTCCGTATTAGAGACTGCAAACTTGCTATTGTTCTTCATTTTAAAAGAACTAATTATTTTGGAACCTTTGCAACTCATGTTGATTTCTTATTTTTCCAGAACTGGACTCACACTCCTTTTTTATTGTCCTTCTGTACGGGGTAAGTTTCAACTCTGTTAAGACGATTCATTTATTCGACTTTATGTTATTCTTATATAGGTTCGCGCTGCATCATCTTTGAGTAAGAAATCTCCAAAGGTTAGTGTGGTGTTATCTTTCCGCCATTGTAAAGAGTAGTTTTCTGGCTCGCAATATAATGCACATATTAATTTAAATTAAGTTAATGATATTTATTTCTTTCCTTTCTCTTATTTTTTATATATTAGTTGATTTGCGGTCGTATATCTAATAAGAGATCATATTCCCTTGTTCCTATTATACTTTGTAATCCTCTTTTTATAAGGACTTAATAATCTAGATTATCATTTTGTCTAGAGGTCAATATGTCTGTATGGTTGATTCGTCGACACGTTCGTCGATATATACTTGTTTAGTTCATTTGTCGATTTTTTGCTAGAGGCTTAAAATTGATGTGGCTTATCCTTTCCGGATTGGTAATTCTTCTAATAATAGCGAGAACGATGATAGGCTTCATTGCTGTCATAGTTTGAGGATGCGCGATACTATTCATCTATCTAGAGAAGCGTACGGGTTGGCTTGCTCTGTTATATATAGAACTTTAGCGTTCCTTTATAATCTTTCGAGTTTCAATTATTCTAAGTGATTTCAACTGATCTGAATCTATATTCTGTCATATGTGGAAACATTGTCGAAGCTGTGTAAGCTGTCTCAATGTCGTGAGGTATCTCTTCTTTATTCTCTGTCATCTTCTGTAACGATCTGTCCAGTCAGTACATTTAGCTGTTAAACCTTCCTACATGTATATATATTGCAGACTAGATTTTTGGCATTAGGTAAACTGTGTCTGTAAGTGTTCCATGCATATGTTATTGCAGTTGGCGAGAAGTAAGGCCCGTGTCATCGAAACTATTTTTTAGGTTCGTTCATTTTACAAGAGCTCTTGCTATACATGTAAGAGCCGAATATCCTGAGTTGCCGCCTCTCGTGTTCCTGCTTGGATACCTACTTACTATCCAAAAACAGTTGTAAGCTATTCTCTGTCAATGAAAAATAGCTGATGAATGGAAAATATGTCTGATGTTAATACAGCTTTTCGTATTTAGTACTTTTTGGGCATATTCATCAGCTTCGACAATTCTGCTACAATAATCATTAAATATGCATAGTGCACATAAATAACAAATCGTTCCTATTGCGTTCTCTCACTTATTAAGACTGGATCTACAGAGAACATATGCTTGGCCCTTAACTTATCTTTCCAACTCTTGGAATCAATACTTGTGAATACATTTACCTTTTAGATCATATCTCTTATATAAACATTTCATCGGAGAAGAAACGTACATCGTATTAGTGATCTAGTATAACTAAATGCTGCTTGCAATGTCCTCTTTGTAGAGACCCACGGTTCTGGTCTGGGCCCTTGTTTTGGTGTGTTGGGGGGGGTGGTCTTGCGTCTAAACAGAGGGAAGCAATCATGCAACATTAGTCGCTTCGTTAAAAGAGTAAATTGTTGGTCTGTTAAGTGTGTGTTATTGGAGATGTTGGGTTTGCGTCCTTCTGAATGACATCGAACCTCATTTTCTTTCTAGGTACTGACCTAACTTTGTTTCATATGATATCCACTGAGCGTTCCAATTGAGTTGATTGTTTGGAATTTGGGCACAGTACTTTGCTTTGGGTTGGTTCTTTCTCGGGGCGGTCAAGTGAAATTTTTTCTCTACCCTTTCTTCTATTTTTCCGTAACAAATCTTTTTCTTATATGTTCTGTCAGAAAGTCTGACTCTAGAGCCTCATTTCTTTGTTGGTTGTACACTTCTGTGATTTAAATCATCAATCAAAGGGATCATGACTATCGCTTGTCTGTCTCCTCGTCTGCCTAAGACAGTCGCGTCTAACTATTCAAAGTCTTCGCTATATCTCTCGCAACTTTACGATCTGAGTTAGTGTGTCTTATTTTTATTTTACTCTGTTATCTTTTTTTTTATTGCTATTTTTCGTTTATATTGAAATTTGTTATGTGTTTGGTTTTTATATTTTTTGTTATCTAGCTTGGCAGTTCTTTATTACATATTATATTGGTATTTATTTGTACTTATTGATCAAGGAGATTGTAGAACTCTAGAAATTCCTAACGAATTGGCGAATTGCTAATTGTATATTCGCTGAGTGGATGAAGTATGCATCACTTTGAAATCCATGGAAATCCCAGAAAGTGTGATCAGGGTTCTCTCTCCTTCTAGAGAGTTTAGCGGTTCTTGGCTTTATTAGCTTATCGTCTTAGTATAGTAAGAATATTCTGTCTTTAGCATCAAGTGTTTGATAAGGCCTACACTGAATGTTTTCAAGAACAAGAATGTGGTAATCTCGAAATCATCTTCTGTTTTGATCGTAGGATGTTCCTGTATAATAGTTTACGATAGTGGATTATTTGGTCTTTCTCTAACTTATGAGGTCCTGTTAATTAAAAAATTTGGCATGAATCAAGTTTTCTTATCATAAAATTCAGGCCTGTGTTCAATGGTTTATATATGCCTCCCCTCTCCCTCTTCCCCCCTTTTTTTACATAACTAAATAGGCTCTCCTTTCTCTTTAGTATCAAGCCTGTTATCCCAGTTGCATTTCGACTTGTTTGGTTCCTTTACTTTTTCGTCTCCTTCTTACTATTTTTAGGAGTCCAATGCTGAAGATATTGTGTTGTTCGCTGACTAATCTTCTTATTCTGATAGCCTTACATCTTTTTTCAGTATCTACTTAAACCTTGAGTAATACGATCTGTGTTAATGCGAAGCATTGTTTGTCTCTCTTCTGGAAGAAGATGCCGAGGAGGACCTACATAACAACTGTTCGACTAATATCATTTTTTTGGTGTTTCGATTTTTTACTGTTCTTGTTGTTTCAGTTCATGCGGTGAGCTCTTCTGTTTTCTTTTATCATGTCAGGGAGTCTCGTAAAGAGAGACATCTAATATTAATATAAGCCAATTGTTACATTATATCGTACATTCTGGTAACTCCCATCGTGGCTTCCTTGTCAATGCACGACTTTTGTGTAGTTGATACTTTATCAACAGCTTTGCACTCAGGTCCTTCTCTATTTTTTTGGTGATGACATTCTATTTCAGAGAGTACCTCAGTAGATAAGTGTATATAATTTAGGGTGGTTCAACTCTCGTGGTTCCTGCAACACTGCTATCACACGTCCATGATATTTATAAGAGTCTCATAGACATCAACAACGATTGAATTAATGCTTCTGCTATCTCATATATATTGTGATTTATGTAATTATAAGATCCATGTGGGTATTCTATCTACTCATCCCGTTTGCCTCCCGAAAACATGATACACTTCTAGATTACGCTGAGACTTCTTATGATATCACTCTCATCTATTTTTAATTTGATGTGATGTTTTCAAGCTCGAAATCAAAACGAAAGGGTCCTTTTACTATCCTCGCCTCGTCTAAGTATGTCAGAATCTTTTTGAATACTCTTCTTCTCTTTTTGCCATTTGCTCTGTAACCTTAGAGCGGACTCGTCGTTGATGATGCGAGAGACATGGCGAAGATATATATGTAGTTGGATGATCCATTGATCCAGTCTGCATAAAAGTAGATTGGGTAGTAATATCACTTCATCGTGCTGATATAATCTTTCGAACGGTCCTTGTCTAAAAACTTATCTTTCCACGTCTTTCATGTCTTTGAAGCATTCAAGAAATTTCAACTCTCATCTTCTTTGTGACGCTAATATTTCACATATATGTTATTGTTTCGCTAGTTTCGTCACTGTCTGATAACTGTCCCTCACTAATTGTGGGCCTAAAATTATGTGTCCTTCTCCTGGGAAAAACATACTTCTTGTCTGGAGCTCTATTTATCCTTCCTAATTTTTGCTCTTTGAGTTGCCCTACTAATAGTAATGTTTCTTGACGGTGGATTAATCAGAGTGTGAAATCTTCAGGAGCGTCAAAATCTTCTTCTGCGCATTCACTCATCTTATTTCGTCCTAATCTGATGAGTAGTAGTCGGGGATGTAAGTAGCTAAACATTCAAACAAATTTCGTCAAAAATTATGAATTCCAAGATATCTAATTAGAAGCATGTCTCCTCTTTACTCATGAATAGATGAACATATTTTACTGCAATTCTCTTTTCTACACGTTATAACGGATGAAATATCTACTGCGACTTACGATTAACTCTGTAGGGTTATTCATCGTGAGGTTGTCAAAAAACAAGCCTTTGGAATTTTGGGTCTGACTGTGCATCTGTTCATATTCGATCATGTTATTATCTGGCTCTCATATTATTCAGCCAGTTCGGGTGGAGGAATGGTGGACCCTTCTTCATACTTATTAGTCGGTGTCTGACCGGCTTCTACCTGCCTCCTCTAATCATTCCATACATTTCAATCGATTATCTTCTTTGTCAATTCTATTAATTTAGTAGAGGTTTCATCTACTTTTTCAGTTCGATGAATCATATCTCCTTCCTCAATCTGAATGTGATCGATAAATGGTTACATAGACTTCTTTCTATGTTAAATGCTTTCATGCAGCAATCGCGAAAATGGCTTTCTTGAAACCTGTGGGTTTCTTGATGGTAGCAGGGTTAAATCGTACTACCTGCTGTCTCTATTGCTTTTGCCTAATTAAAACACCGTCAGCGGATTTTTATGTTGTGTTTTCTCAGCTCGAACTTCTTTTTTAGATTACATTCAGGGCTCATCAGTTTAATTATAGATGCGTTTGTAACTGTAATTATATCTCGTAACTATTTTATTTTCGTCATTTGTGTTAAAGTTGGGTATTGAAATCCCTGATTTTTGTTTTCACATATAGTTAAAATCTATTATTCTGACCTTGTCTTCATTTCATTTTATAGTGGCTGTATGCTCTCTTTTTGATTCCTGTCATAACACCTTGTGGCATATCTATTTGCAAATCTTTACATCATTCGCTTAAAGGATATTGATTTACATCCATTGCATCTGGAGCATCACGATTAGATAAAAGGTCTAGACTACTGTTGGAATGTTGCATTTTTGCGGAAAGAGTTATCGAGACCAACAGATCTTTGCCTCTTCATTTATCCGATAGTCCACTAAATTCTCAACATTAAAGTCTATTGTATAACCATTTTATCGTCCTTCAATAGTGTAGGTGTTGACCATGAAGCTTTACTATTCATTTCTTTGTTCAAAGTCAAATATGTTCTAATATTTGACCACTATATAATACTGTACATATTTCTTCACTGCATGTCTCAAACATCTTTGTGTTTTATTTTTAGATTTGTAATTATATCCTGACATGTCTGCAATCATCCTTATTGTGCTAATCTGTTTCAATATAGTTGCGTTTCTTGTTCACTTTGTAGAGTTATGGAGTTCCAGATTAGTCTTTTTTAATAGCTATTCTAAGTGCCCGTGTTCTCTTTGAGAATATGACACGCCGGTGCCTCGGAATCTTTAAGTTATTTTCGGCATATTAGTGTTTTTGATTTCTGCATGCGGTCGGATTCATATCGAACATATATCTCGATATTCCTTACTTGTACTAATCTCTGAATGGGATATATATATGTGGTGATCATATGACTCTAGTGATCGTTTGACTGTTTCAATTAAGCTCTGCCTCTATCATAGTATCAATAAGTGCGTAAAAGCTTGAATAGCTCTTTGGTTCCCTGTCTATTTTATCACTATTCGTTCTGCTTATGAATTTACTTTCGGATGGCATAAATCGCTGACGCCATAAACTAGAATGACTTCTAATATTATACGTAACACATACTTCGGACATACGATATTGACCTTAACACCAAATTGTTTTTTTCTTTATAACAGTTCTTCTTAGGACTAAGTTCTTCTATTTTAAATTGTATTCCTACTTTTCTTTATTCTCCATATTTACTCTAACCCCTTCAAAGTTTTGCTCTTTTTCCCAGAGGAGTATCTCGGAGATGTTTAGTGTAATTTATAATCTTCTGATGTATAATCAGATAGTACCTCTTAAGACTCCTCTGAGGTATGAAAAGTACTTAAAGTGAGCAGAGAGCTGTATGAGGGCTTTCGTGTTTTTGATTAATTAAAATAATTAGGATTAGAAAGTGCTGGGATGCGTTGTACTTATTCTCTTCAGATTAATAAGTTCGTGAGGAGAAGTTCGGCGTGCCTATTATGCTTGGCAATGCTATATTCAAGTCCCAACTATCGCATTATTATTGAGATGATGGTTTAATACTTCTTCTGTTTCATTTGCTGAGTTGTCATACGTTCCAGTAAGTGCTATAAATTGTATTTATACCTAATTCTTATTAGCTCGACTTATATCTTTGGTCTGTTACTCTTGGAATTTTATCTTTTGATCTCATTTAGTGGGTTTATAGTCGGAATAACTACGTCGGTTATGGTGATTTTGGTTTATTAACTTGGATGTGTCCCCTTACTATTGCGAGCGGTTTTTTATGTTGTCCTTTATCCATCTTCTCTTTTGGAGATCCGAGTCCCTATTGTGTTAGTCACTCCAACGCGCTAACCATAGTGATTAATGGTCATCAACAAATCAACAAATTCTGCGTTCAGAATAGAGAAAGCTCGCGCGGGGTCGTGGCGCGAGATCTAAATTTCTCAATGTCGGTATCGCTTCGGAATCGGAATCAGAAGAATCCTTAAGGTTCTGATGATTAGTATCATTATTACGGATAATTTATATGTATTAAAGTAGTTTTTTTTCTTTTGTTGTTTTTTATTATGACAGACATCTATATGTCGTCTGTGGATTCAGTCCGCGTAACCGATTATAAAATTTTAATCTTTAGTTTGTGGGTTTAAATATAAAATAGATTAAAATATTAAAAGTTGATAGTGTCAAATTTTTAATTAGTTTAATTTTTAATTGGATTTTAATTTAAAATAAGCAAATCATTTCTGTTTCGAGTCAAATATGGGTATATTCCTTTCTCCTTGTTTAGAATGTGGAAGAGGAACATGAACAAGTATACATGTAAGAATTGCGACTCTCTGGGTAAAAAAATTAGCCGTAAACAAAGGTCTTTTTGTGCCTTTTTTGCTTTATTGTGATCAACCACACGTCTGTGATCCTGTTACCTTTTTGCTTTTACTTTCGTGTGTGAATATCTACGGATACCATTTGTGAATCTCCGTTTTTTGCCCTTTTTTGAAATCGATTTCGTGACATATCGTTAAAGAAGCTCTTTAATCTTCATGATCAAACATTGTTATGCGCGTTTTCAAGTTTTAACTATTCAAAAATTTGTGAATTAAACTGTGTGGTTTGTATCAAGACGCTACGTAGGTGAAAGAAGATTTACCAGTACTAACTTTGATTGAGAGAGAAAAGCTATATCAATACGAATTGTGAAATGAAAAATTTTCCGAGAGCAATTAATGCGCTTTTGCTCGTTACCTTATCTACTGATTTACTCTTTCAAACGGTTATTTGTTTTTGTTTCTTTTTTCATTTTTTTAAAGGGTGCATTTTTTCTCCTATTATGCGTAATTATCAGATAAATTTTAAATTCTTGATCAACAGTCTTGAGTTATCTTTTGTATAGCGTACTTCTATGACAGGATTAAACATGTAGTATTTTTGTACTTCATTCTTTAAAATTCACGAAGGAGAGTATACTATAATTTTATTGATATTTTGGAATTTAATTCTACAATATTTTTCAATCTTTAGTAAACATTAATTTTCTTTAAATTTTTGGCAGATTTTTGAAATTTATTTTGGAATCAATTGGGTTCCCTTACTGTCGTAATTTGTATTTCTTGCTCATTGTTTGAATACTTTGACATAAGTTCTTTGCTAAATTTAAAATTTGCTTCTTTTCTTTTATGCAATTTGCATTAAGTAGTTATAGTTTTGCTTGAATTTAAAACATTTTCGTATTTTGTGATAAATGCTTTATTAATATTGCCTTTTAAGTTCTAGTGAGTAATAGATTTCGTATGCTATTTTTTGTTGGCATACAATGGGAAGAAATTTCGCTATAAGTTAAAGTGCTTATTTGCTAAACTTTATAGTATTTTCATAAATATTTCTTTTTGAATTTTGATGTCCTGGTTCGCTTATTTATTTTAAAGCGGTTGTGTCAACTTCGTTCGTTACACCTGTGCTCTTCTTCTCAACGAGCGACAATTACGCCGACCCGAACATATTGCATATTTGCATTTATAAAATCTTTAATTCTCCAGTTGCGAAGGTGTTTTCCATATTGCATTGCTTTTCAGCAATCCTTTATTCGTCTCAGTGTTGAGTTGGTAAACTGGGCATAGTGGTTATACGTGTGCGTGTGCTTGCGGATCGGTGCGGTTAACAGTTCTGGTGCTTGTGCGGAACGTGTGCGTAACAGTTCTGGTGCAGTTGGCGAAACGGGTGCGGTGCTGGTGCAGTGGGAACGGTTCGGTGTGCATTCTGTGTGCGTGTCGGACACCGGTGTGGTGCAGTGCGCAAACGGTAGCGTGGCTTCATACATTGCTGTTATTGATTCGCCTTCACATTTACAGAAAGCCACTTTATCTACTAAACCAGTGGTTCGCACTGCGGCTTGTGGTTTGTTTCAATTTTTAAACGTGTGCGCAGTTCATTTTAAGATGCGTATTTGTTGTCCACACCTTCAGGTCTGTTTCTTGAGGTTCTATACGTGCGCTGGATTTGACTTTGCTTGTTTTCTCGTGCGCATTGACTTTGTAAGTTGCTTCACGGTGCGCATGTTCACTTATACGTGGCTAATTTGACTTTGTGCTGTTTTCTCGGCGAATTGTAATTGTATTGCTTCACGTGTGCGCAATCCACGTTATATTTGCGTCTCACTGTAGTCTTTGGTGTTCTGGCCTTCATACGTCGCAGTGACTTCGTATTGGCTCACTGTAGCGCAGTTGGCAACTTATATTCGGTGCGAAAATTGACTGTTTTTTGCTGTTTTCGGTGCTGCTAGATGTTTGCTTTTTTGCATGTTGCTTCACGAGTGCGCAGTCCAATCTCAACGTGCGTCCAAATTGAACTATAGCTTGCGCAGATGTTCATTTTCATATATGTTCGTTAAGTTGGGGGAGCGGTGTGTTGTTTTGTCTTTCTACGTCGGGTTGGCGCAATCCTTGAACCTTGACTATGCTTTGCGTGATTTTTTAGGTGGCTCATTTTGACTGTTTGCTTTCCTTATTATGTGCTGCATTTGACGTTTTGATACTTGGTTGTTTTCTTCGTGCGCATCATTTGCTTGTGTAAGTCTTCTTTTCTTCGTGTTGTTTGCTAGCTTTATTTTCATGACTCTATACTCACGTGCCGTCAATGTTGCATACTTTTATGTTGCTTGTCGCTCGGTTCATTGATAGTGTGGTCGCCTCTTTAGATTTAGGATTTTGTGCAAGGTTGCTCTCGACTTGCTGTTGTCTGAGCATGGTGATCGTATTGTCTCAGACGTCTGCGAGCGTTTGGTGGTCAAATTGTGTAAGAGACTTTAGATTGTATTCGGTTCATTAACGGTTTCGCTATTTGTTTGTGTTTTGCTTCCATTATCGTGTCGCGTCGAGCTGCACTTTTGTATGTTGTTGTGTCGTCTTATCGTGCGCTATGTTCAACTTTATCATTGCGCAATTGTACGTTTGCTGAGTTTGTTCATTACGCCTGCGTGGCATTGTATTCTTGCAGTCCGGTCTGTTCACGTAATGTGTGCGTGCCTGCACTGTATTCTGTTTTGGTTCTCTCGACCTCTATACGTGTGCGATTGAATTCTTTATATTGTTGCGCAGTGTTCTTATTTTTTTCATATATATTGTTCGCAGGTGTATCTTGGGTTAGTTTTGTGTCACAGTTGCGCAATTGACTTTTGTGTGTGATTTTTGTTTTGTCACGTCGGGCGTATGAATTGTATTTATGTCGATATGTGTTGTTTCTGACCGCGCTGTCTGAATTTTTTTTACTTTTGGATTCTTCTGTGCGGTTTCTCAGGGCAGTGATATTTTCCGTGCGCTATGATATTTTATTCTGCGCTGTGGTGACATTGTGGTGAAACGTGTGTGAGTCTTCTGTGAAGGTTTGCTCATTGTGCGTACGCAGTTTGATATAATTTTCTGCGTCTAAAGTGAGTATTATTTCTGTTCTCTGCTGCTGTCTTGTATAATTTTCGTGTGTTCTTTTACTCTGCGCAACCTGATGTTTTTGTTGTTGGAGCAGTTATGTTATTCTTGGCGGCGTAGATTGAACGATGGAGTGTTTTTGGCACTTTGATTCTTTCAGTGCGGTCTTTTCTCTAGGCGTCTCTCATTTGATTTATCTGTCTCTGCTATCTCATCTTTCTGTCGCGTGTCGGACGTACATGTTTTTTGTCTGTGCGCTTGGTGACTATTTTTTGTGTGTTGCTTTTTCGCTAGGCTTTGTCAGTCGGGTTGTGATTTTGTTTGTGGGTGCTGTCGGGTGTTAATAATCGGTCGATCTTGTGTCACGACTTTGTTGTATTTTACTTAAAATTTTCTGTCGCTCTAGAATTCGTTATTGTCTTCTCCTCAGGTTTTTTATGCTGCTATATGTGTGCATAGCCAGTTTGGGAAATATTTCTGGCTTATCATCTGTGCGTGTGATGCCTTAGCCTTTTTAATAGTTACTTATGTGGTTTGTTCTATTCTCGGCAGTTGATATATTAATGTATATCGTTGATTTAACAGATTCGTAAAGAATGTTAACGAGAGGCAGTTCTACAATATATAGTACCTTGCTCGTCTTCTTTTCGATGAAACTACAGCTAGTTTAAGACAACATTCAGGGTGACTGAGTCCGCCTCGAATGAAAAGGGTTTTATAGGAGAAAGCTTACCTCTATTGCCTGGCAAAACATTATTCCTGAAAAAGGTGATGGATACAGAGCTCATGCCTGATACTCTTCTATTCGATCTCCCTTTTGATTGTCTTATTAATACAATTTTACAGATTGTTCTGTGACTCAAGGTTCTCTCTCTGAATTATCCATCCGGACATTAATGCTCAATTGAATTACTTGTCTGATGTGTAATAAACTCCTATATTTATTTGTGTTGGCAGGCGCTTGTAGTCAATCATAATTTTCCTATATGCACTTTGCGTATCAGGGTTCCGCTTCTCTCATGATTCGAGATTATTGTTCCGGCTACTTTGTTAATTTTTTGGGATTTTGGGCCTTACCTCGTACATTTTATAAAGATGTGCTTCAGCTGTTCAATTTGCGGTTATTGAGTCGAATATAGTAATATTTATAGAGATCCGAGTCTCGAATTAATCTTTGCTGATGCTGCTCGCCTTCTCTTGGTCTTGAGAATTGAGTAGAACTCGCCAGCTTTCCAATTCGATACATACATACATTTTGCTGGTTGGTAACACTTCCAAGTCTTTTTCTATCAGTGCATTGGCCTTTTAGCATGAACGATCTCCCACCATACAAGTATGCGGTGCTACATGGTATGTTCTCATGGCAGAAGACAGATAAGCAGTCCCTTTGCGTCCTTCCTGCAGGAGTTCAAGTATGAAATGTGTATGGGGGGAGGAAGAACTTGTCACAAGCCGTTAAGTTGCAGTGTAAGTCTCATAAGTCCCATTATATAAGGTATATTGGCTCTCAGAGATATTGAGCATTTGACGGGTACGGATAACTATGAAGTTGCCTTGTCCATTTTAAAGAACATTATTTGGACAAAGGCCTTCATTATTGTTTGCTATTTTTCCATGACAGGAACTCATCACCGCTCTGGACGGGAAGCAACTTGAAACAGTCAGATCCTTTTATTTTAAAGGTTCGGGCCTCAACTAATGAGAACTCAAGGAGCTCCGGGGTTGACCTTTGTCCTCAGAGGAAAAATGTTTCTGCTGTCATATTATCATCAGCTCCATCTAGTTTATTTGATTAAACTTTTCTCTCTCTTTCTAATTAGAGAGAGAGGTGAAGCTGGGCACTAAAGCACCAATTCCGTGCACTTTAGATAAATCTGATCTTTGTAAGGAGTCATAAATAGATCATGTTTCAAGTCAATGCCTACGCTTTGTGTTCGTGGCCATGCTCTCCAGACCTCCAAGAAAACCCCCTTGTTTTGCTATCTCTATTCTCTTCAACTATAATCATCATCTTCCAAAGGGAACTTCAAAAAGGAACTTGATAACGCTTTCTTGACAGAGGTATTCAGACTTCGTCACAATTCAATGTCAGTGTAGTGCTCTCCCTAAAAAGAATAAACGTTTCTCTTCTGAATCTCAATCAAATTCTATATTCACTTCGAATACAATCTTCAAGGGAAGTCACGTGTAAGCTGTGCAATGGAGACCATTACCTCTCTGAATGCACGGTTTACATTGATCCTTAATAACAGAAGAGAACTAACAAGAAAAATACATGCTGCTCTACCTACTGTATTTCCCAAACTGCGAGAGAGACACTGGCCGATACCCGGCTAAAACACATCAACTTTAAAGTACTTTGCTATAATTTTTGAGATGGTATAGCGAAAACAATCTTAGCCCGCTCTCTGATTCGCTGAACCACTATCAAACAGGGTGAGATCTTGTCATAGGAGAAATCTGATTGAATGGAATATAAAAGTATGTGCCTTGATGTGGTAATCTATCTTCGTATTGAGTACTGTGGGTCAGAGTCCATCTCGTCGTTCACATGAGTGGCTGCTACACAATAGCATTCCTATATTAGCCATAGCACAGAGTGAGTTCAACTAGAATCATTTTCTCAATCGTTCTCTTATAGACTTGGATCACAGAGACCATAACTTGCGGGCACCTGAACGTTTTAACTTCCAAACTTGGAATCAAAACTGCTAACAATACCTATACAAATCCCTATAAAAACATTCATCGGAGAAGACGAACGTAACATCGTACTAGTCGACCTAGATTTAAACTTTCTGCTGCAATGTTCCGTTCTTAAGAGACCTGGCGTCTTCCGTGTCTGATTCGAACGCTTTGAGAGTTGGGGTGCGGTTGAATAGGGATTAGCATTAGCCCACTTTGAGCCTGCAAGTTTTTACGGTCCTGTAATAGGCATCGGTGAACATATGTGCCGGTGTGACAAGTTCCTTTGTTGGCTTTAAGGCAGTTCCGGGTTTCGATGACAGAGCAGCATCGACCTTAAGTTCTTTTTTAGGTACTATGGGCTCTTCGGATACTTTATTCATATGAAACGACTTTCAATTATCGATTGTTTGAGAAGGTAGTGCATCTCAGACTTGCTTTGGGTTGGTTCCTTCCGGCCAGGGAATTCTTTTCTACTTCCTCATCAACAAACCTTTCTATACAGAAAGCGACTTCAACATCAACTCTTGATTTACAATCAAATCAAAGGATTCATTGACTATCGCTCATGTTCTGTCTCCTCGCCTGCCAAGCTACCTATTCCCACACTGTCGTCCTATCTCGTCATTGTCGATCATTGATACCCTCAGTCGCTTATCTACCTGTTCGGGACGTTCTCTACAGTCAGTTATCAATTCATTAGATAATGGGTAGTCCTCTTAGACTTCTTGTGGTTTGAATTATTGTAGCACGCTTGTGGATCTTGGGTTATCTTTTCCAGGAGGCAGAAGGAATTATGGTACATCGTAAGGAATTTATCGTCTAAATTCCCCAATGCAATTCATTTTCGATGGAAAATACAGAATTGAAATCCCATGGATCCCAGAATTAGTGGATTCGAAGCGTTCGCCCTTCGAGAGTTAATCGTATGCTTAAAGTAGCGAACCTTTAAACGATTTAAAACATCTCTTAGCATCATAGTCTGTTGATAAAAGCCTACACTGATGCTTATTTGGAACAACTGATGATGTGGTCATATCGAATCATCCTCTGTTGATCTCGAAGGAGTTCTGATCGTCATATGGATTCCCGCACTGCCTTGTACTAATTAAACACATGCGCTGAATGTCACGGTTTTCTACTCAACATGGCCTGTGTTCTAACTGTAGCATCTTAACAAAAAGGCCGCGTCTCCTTCTCTTAAATCAAGCCTGTTACCCAGGCATCGACTTGTTGGTAACTCCTTTACTTCTCAGCTCTTCCTTTCTTTTTCCTTTTAGGTACCACAATACTACTTGTGGTTTTGTTACGCTGAACATCTTTCTGAATAGCCTTTCTTTCTCATGATGTCTAATCTTGTAAACCTTGAAAGTCGTGTAAAGTTTGTTTTTCGGAAGAAATGGCAGACTTGTTTACTTATAAGGACGCGGCAACAATCCATTTTTGGCCTTGCGGTATCTCCCTTTTATCTTAGGCAGCCGTATTATAGATCATTTCATGAGTTTAAAAGCAATAATACTTTCATTTCGATATCTTGGTCTCATTTCGGCTTCTGTCACAGTTAACTTGTTATGTGGCACTTTAATTTTTATCTTACGATCTTCATTTCAATCCACTCTGATTGTTTTGAGAGACATCTATTCATCCTCAGTAGAAAGGATGAAGGAGGGTGGGTTTAACTTGTGTTCCCTGGAACACCAACCACCTGATCTAAAAGCTCAAAATCAAGAACGATCAAATGCTCTTCCTCTCATAACTTGTGCATGAGGAAAAGTCTTGGCGGTAAAATTCTATCATTTGCTGAAAATGTATACCCTCAGTTCGCAGACCTTGAACCTTCACCTTCAGTCGATATCAAACAAGTAGATCTTCTCCTCCTCTGCTCGAAGTGGTAAAACAAATATCTTTGTTTTCTGCTTTTTCTTTTTTCCTCTGGTATCCTTCAAGGGTGACGTCCTGTCGTGTATATGCGGACCTTATGGGCGAGACTTCTAGAACATTGAGTGGGGGATTGTACCCTCTAATTGACCATCGCTGATATACAAAAGATTGGGAGAAACATTCGTGCTGATTCGTGTGTGTGCTTCGAATCGAGCTCTTCACAAACTTTATCTTTCCTACGCTTCCTGCTTTCCTGAATCACATGAACAATTCAACTCTCTTACAGTTTGTTCTGTGACGATTCGAGATTCTACCAATGTTAAATGGTGTTTCGCAGTTTTTACGTCACCGTTAAGAAACGTCCTCTCGACATTATTTTGTTGTGTGCAAATAATTATGCGTGAGAGGTGTGGCTCTCTCATGGGAAAAACGTATTCTTTGTCTCGAGCTTATTTATCATATTCTATTTTGTGCCATTAAGTGCTGCCATAAAGTAATTGGACGGATTGAAATAGGAGTTATATTGCAGTCGCGCTCGTTATCATTCCCTTTTCTTGGATTTTCCGTATATATCGTCCTAAGGGCTGATGGGTAACGTCGTGGAGTGGAGGTAGCATCAGATACAATAAAAAATTTTTAGTTCGTCAAGAATAAATCCTAAGATATCAGCGCGTGGGTCTGCTTCTCGACTGAGAGAATTGTATACTAATTTCTTGCTCTGAGTGTGTTTTCTACTAGATACAGAGCTCGATGAAAACCCTGCTCGCGCGAGCTTTTGATATAGCTCAGGAGTTGTGTTACTCTCATCGTGAGTTTTGTGAGACAATTCTAAGCCTCTTGGAAATTTTTTGGTCCGATCTGTTCTCTTGCTTTCGGGCGCTTACTTCTCGATCGAGGTTTTACAGTGAGTGGGCCCACTATTATTTCTTAGCGAGTCTGGGGGGGAGACATGAGCCTGAGTATCTCCTTCTGCTTGCAACATCGTTTGGTCATATCGTCGCCTCCCTGCGAGCTTCGGTGCTCGGGGGTTCTGTTTTCTCCCTGCCCTCTTCTCGCTTCCCGGGCTACAGGCCCCACTCGCCTGCGGTGATTCTCTCCACTCGATTCAACACGTTTTCTCAGCCATAGTGTCCTTCTTGTCAACATCTAGTTTGAGAGTATGTCATTCTCTGCGTGACTTTTTCAAATTCGGTGTAATAGTCATACTCTTTTCCTCAAATGAACTGTGAGATCACAAGCTAGACTCTTCTTTCGTCTTGTATAATTTTACGTCCATGCTATTCAAGTAAAACGATCTATCTGTTGAATTCTCTCTGTGGTCTTCTTAAATTTTTTGAGTGTTAAGTACGAACCTGCTTCTTGCGCTATAATCACGCACCCGGTGATATTTGGTTTTCTGCGGTCTCGAGACTTTCTTGTGATTTCTGATGATGACTACTAGTGCCTCCATGAGAAGTAGGAGTCCGTGCTACTTCTCGTACTAAGATTATTGGTTTTGTAGTGGTGATCTCTGTAGTGTCTTCTTTTTATTAACATCCATTCTTCTAACTTGACATTTTTCAGTATCATTAAGGATGCGCTGTTGCCTGTAAACAACTTGCATTCAGGCAATCCTACATGCATTCGCCTAAAAGGATATTGGATTACATCAGCTCGACAACACGATAAGAAAAATATACTGTCGGAATGTGCTCACTGCAAAAGTACTAACAGCTTTTCCTTTCAATATCCGAAGTTCACAAAATTTATTTCTTTTTTCTTTTCAAGTTGAGACTTTCTATCCAGAAGGGGTGCTTTAAGGGATTCGAATTTCTCTTCAACTTTAGCCTTCTTCTGTTTGATTTCATCAACTTTGTCTGGAGTCATTCTCTGCAAGTAGTCTGCCTGGCTTTCCAACTGTTCAACCTGTTTTGCTTTAACAGCCATCTGAGTCTCGATAGTCTGCTGTTTCTGCATCAAGATATTCACAGAGGCCAAATCCATACCAGTATCCCCAGTTTCAATTTGTTTTTCAAGATCCACCATCCAACTGTCAATATCATCACAACTTTGTTCATAGAGTACCGTTCTATTTGCATCAAACAGACGTTCACCTTTTTCTTTGGTAGTAGTTTCTAGTGCATCAAAGTGTTGGTTTAGTTCTTGGATCTTTGGTTTTATTAGATCGGCCATTTCAGGCTTTTCTTTCATTAATTCTTCACCAGCCTGCTGAACCCTAACCAACCTGTCTTTATTACTAGCAATTTCAGCTTCAAATGCCTGATGCCTTGTCCATTTACTATGTACAGTCTTAGCAGATCTGTAACTTTCATCTTGAGCAATGATATGCTTTTCTTGAATCCAGTCATTGAGTTCTTCACAATCTTGAAGGAATTGATGTACTTGCAGTTCATCTCTTAATCTCTCCATTTGTTGCATAGCTCTCTCTCTATTCGAATGCCTTCTTTCTTCAATATTTTCTGCTTTCTTTTGTATCTTATCTGCAGCAAAGTGGCGTTCATCCAAAAGTTTTTGTGCAAACTGGCATATTGCATTAATTTTCTCATCATTAGCTTCCATGGTTGTGAGGAAAGCTTCATGGCGTTTGATAAGGTTTTCGGCCTGTTCCAAGTTACTAGGAATTTCATCTTTGCTTAAATAGTGTTCTTGTTGATTAAGTAATACTTCCCCTTGTTTGGCATCCCTCAAGAACATCTGTAAATTAAGAGATTCTGAGAGAAGTTGCTGTCTATTTTCCCACATTTTATGCAATTCTTCCCATCCATCTTTCAATGCCTTTAATCTTTCTCTCAAGAACATGTACTGAGCATCATCTGCAGGAGTAACATCTTCTGCAGTGATTCTCTCTCCATATTGCATCATCTTGGTATAATCCTCAGTGTAATTATCAATTTCTTCTCTGATGGATTGATGTTGGTTCAATAGCTTCTCAGCTTCAGCCAAATTAGAGGGTATGTCTTCGGAAGCTAAGTCATCATTGTCTATATTGACTAGTTCAACTCGCAATCTAATAAGATGAGCTTCTTCAGGATGTTCAGTTTCAATTTTGTATTAAATTAAGTATGTAGAATTATTGAGTTATTTATTATTATGTTATTATGTTTATTTATTATTATTATTTACTTATTACTTATTAGTCATTATTATCAAGATCCACTCGATATGCAGTGATCAAATATATGTTTTTGGGAATATTTTTTAATTGTTGAATTATTGATTTCAGTTATTTTATTTATTATTTATTTATTTTCTATTATTTATTTTATATTTATGTTATTTTATATATTTTATCTTTTTTGGGAGATATGGTTATTTAATCGTTTAAATTATTTTATTATCTAGTCTATTCTGCTGCTTTTTGTACTGATATTTTTGGAGTCTTAATTTGTGTATTAGTAATTATTTATTTATTATTTTTAATTATTATTTATTTTACTTATTTATTTTTATTCTTATTATTTAATTATTATTTATATTTTTATTTATTTTCTTTTTTATTTTTATTTTAATTCTATTATATTTCCTGCTTTCCTTTACCATTTCAAAGCAATCTTACGTTGGTCAAGTATTAGTGTTGGATTGGCTAATATACTGTTACCACATTAAGTTTCGACTGAATGATATACATTTTTTGATTATTAATTATTATTATCTCTTTATTTATTCATTATATTATTCATTATACTATGTTTATTATATTTATTTCATCTATTTCTTTACTTCTTTAATTATCTATTTATTTATTCTATTTTATTATTATTATTATTCATTTTATTTATATTATTATTATTATTGATTTTTATTTATCCTATTATTATTATTATTATTATTATTATAAGTTAAGCTTTATTTTCATTATTTTATTATTTATTTATTCCTATTGTATATCTTAGCTTAAATCCTTTAACTTTTTAGTTTTTATTTTTATTTTTAATTTTTATTTTTATTTTATTTTTATTCTTAATTCTTTTACTTTTTACTTATATTTCAATCTTATATGTATTCTTCTTTAATATTATTAAGGTTTATTCTTATTTATATTAAGGAGCCTCAAAATAATTGATTGCAAGAAATATACCGAATTACACATTTTAATTATTCTTACATTTGATTTACAACATTTAGACGTTAATGAAAGGATAGATATTTATTTAGGTTATTAGAGGTTTGGTAAAATTTGTTGCTTATTATTATTATTATTATTATTTATATGTATTTATTTATTTATTATATTAAATTAAGAATTAGTTGATTAACTTACATGCTTTTTATTACTAAATTGAATATTATTTATTATTTATTATTTATTATTAATTATTTAATTTTATTATTCAATTATTATTTTATTATTATTTTAAAAGGGTCTTCGATCAAGTTACCAATTGGAAGGACAAAATATTATATTCTATTATTATTATTATGAGTGCATTAATTGCATTATTATTCACATTATAATTAATTCGTAGCATTCATTTAATTAGTTAATTTTGACATCAATCTACAAAAAAATCATGGGGATGAACATAGTTTTCATGGCATCCTTTATTCCATTCAATTTATATATTAAATATTAATTATCAGTTCGTTACTGATGTTAGTGATTAAATTGTGGTCATTTGTTGCTGTTATTAGATGCAAAAGTTTTTTTGTCAAAGTTCATCTATGTGTTATTGATTATGTTTTATAATTATTATTATTAATATTTATTAATGTTAGTTATTATTGTATTATATTGATTATTATCTAGTGTATGTTATTATATCCATATCTGTTTGCTATGGTGAAGTGACTGTTGCTAAAATTAGCTTAATGTATGAACTTGCGGAATTGTATTTTGTTTTTTTTGGAATTGTTTAATTATTTATTGTTTGATGTCAGGATCTTTATGAATATCAAGCTTCTATACCTTTATATATTATCAATTTGTTCTTTGTACATGTTCTTATTGATGTCGATGCTCTTGCAGATCTGCTTGTTTTTTGTCAATACATTTGTACAATAATTTGTATGTTATTATTATGTTAATTATTAATTTACTTATTATTATTTATTCATTATTACCTTATTATTATTATCCTATTATTTAATTATTGATTATTATTACTTTATTATATTATTTATAATTATTTATTAGTAATTCATTATTTATTATTATTATATTATTATTATTCGATTTGATTAAGTCATGATTATTCATATTATTATTTCGATTATTATTCATTCATTATTCTATTAAATTATTTATTATTATTTAATTCATTATTATTATTATTATCTATTATTGATTATTTTTTATTGTTGTCTTTTGTTGTATTTTTTATTATTTATTATTTATTTTATTATTTATCTGTATTTTTATTTTATTATTTTATTATTATTATTTATTATTATTTATTATTATTATTATTCATTATTTATAATTAATTTATTTTATTGATTATTATTTATTATTATTTACTCTTGTTATTGTTTCAGGTGTTCTTATTGCGCTGTGGATTGTTGTTTATGGTGTTGTAAGTTGTGATTTCATTATTATTATTTATTTATTCTTATTAATTATTATTTATTATTTGAATTATTATTTTAAATTATTCATTATATGTTATATTAATGATAGTAATATTATTATTTATTATTATTATTATTATTATTATTATTATTATTATTATTTATTATTCATTACTATTATTATTATTTATGTATTATTATTATTATTATTTAATTATTATTAATTATTGATTATTATTATGTATTATTATTATGCATCTTTTTTTATTATTTTAATTTGATTATTATGTATTGTATTCGTTATATTTATTATTTTATTAATTTTATTATTTATTATTTGATTATTATTTATTTAATTATTTATTTACTTATTATTATTATTTATTATTATTAATCATTATACATTATCACTTATTAATCATTATCATTACTCATTATCCTATGTATATTATCACTGTATCATTTTTATCATTATCATTTATCGGATTATATTATTATTATTATTATTATTATTATTATTTATTTATTTTATTATTATTTATTATTCATTTATATTATTTTATATTATGTTATTATTTATTATTATTATTTATTTTTATTATTATTATATTAATTAATTTCGCTTTTAAATTTCATGAATATTATTAATTTGTATTATTGTGAATATTTATTTTATTATTGCTGTTTAATTTTTAATTGATTATTTAATTATTATTATTATTATTATTGAATTATTATTATTATTATTTATGTATTATTATTCATTTATTCATTATCTATTATTTATTTATTATTATTGTTGTTGCCTGAAATAATTACTGTCGCGATATTTTTTAGTTATTTTGTATATATTTTTTCCTGCTGCTGTTATTATTGACGTGTTAATGATGTTATTGTTGCTATCATTTGTTGCGATTGTTTCCTAATGTTATCGCCTGACTGTTAAAATTGTCTTCCATGATGTCTTGATGTAGAAAGCTGAATCTATGTATGCGGAATTTAACTGTATTCGTTGATGTAGCCTCAATCTGCAATCAGGAACCATCAATATGCAACGCTGTCGTTGCTTTCCATAAAAATTGCCTAATTTTGATCCTTAACTCTGATACTTTACATTTGATAAACTCTATTCTTTGCGAATATGTCGGAAGGTGAATTTGAAATTGATACATTGAATTGGTGGCCGAAATGTCAGAAAAATTTTGAAAAAAAAGTCGTAAAATGTTCTTTCGCATCCTTAAATATAATGGAGCGTAAGAAGAAGATTTAAACGATTGAAAGTTTATTTGGTCTTCTTCATAAAAATTTTTGGATCTTTGATTTTCTATCATAGATTCTGAACTGAAAACGTGGCCTCAACTGGAGACTGACTTTCCTAACGTTTGCTTTACTAATACCGTAATTATCCTTTGTTCCTCAGTCATAATTTATATGAGTATAATTTATCGGAGGTTGGTATTTCCTCATATTTACTGATAGAAATCAACTCTGCAATGCTAACTTACTGCCGAAGACTGGTATGTGTTTAATGAATGCGTTTGACGTTTTTAGCTATTGGAGTTGACTGGGTGGACAGTTGATTTCATATTTGATTGGTGGAATTTACAGAAGAATTTGGAAGTCTTGTTGATTTTAATGAATTCTTCTCCTCCCATTTATTTCTTGATAAGTTAAACTTCTGTAATAAAATTATACTATGTGGAGACTTCAATGTGGACTTGCTTTGCTGAACAAATAGAATATTCATGCTTGCTAGGGAATTTTCGAAACTTATATTTCTCTTCCGAAAAATCTTTCATCAGCTTATTTTCAGTTCCCACGCGTTCTGTAGGCAGAGTCTAGTAGCATTTACTTTGGATTTCACATACTGGACTTTACATGTTACCTTATATTTATTTAAACAAGAATTTTGTTTCTGAAGTGCTCACTGTCTTGATCATTAATCCCTAACATTTGTTTGCTCTTCTGAAAGATGCCGAACTAACGAAAGTTCTTCCCCAATTTAAATACAGTAAGGAATCAGGAAAATTACAGAATTCGAGCAGTTAATACTTTAAGGAGAGAAGTAGCATCCCTTTGAGGTAGTCTTTGTTTGGATGCCTTACAATGGTGGAACATTGATGAAGTATTTCGCGGAATTTTGTAATGCGTTGGAGAACTGTGGTGGCTGGAGGTATTCGCCCAATTTGGCTTGACAAAAAGATCAACCAAGAGATCGTTTTGAAAGTCCGTGGATTTATCCCCAGATAAGTTTTGCTGTTGTGCCTTGAGGAAAAAACATGAAACTTTTCTAAGCTTCAATAAAAGTGGGTATTAATATTCTTCGACATTTCAAATTATCAAGAAATCTTCTTACCTTCTGGCGATTGGAGACTTGTTCAAAGGGAGCTATAATTATTCTAGAGGAAGATTGGATGATGTCAAAGAATGGATCATGCTAAGACTAATTTTGGAGAGTTTATAAAATGGTTATTTTTGTGAAATTGAAAGGAAAGTCGGAAATTTGATTGTATAATTATAAGAATGGGGGAAAAAAACTTTAATAAGGGAAGAAGAGCTAGCGCTATTAAAAGACTCACCTTTGGCGAACGTTTTCCGTCCAGTTGAGAACTTGCAAGTCCTAAACTAACTCTAATTACATTCATAAATAATATACATTTTCCACAAAACTCGTTCGCATTTTTGCCTTGTACTCCGACTGGAGATTTGAGGAAATCATGAAACAAATTAAAAGATAAAACGCTTTGCCATACTCTCCCGCTCTTCCTGCGAGATTTTGAAGATTGGGTTTCTGGTGAACTGGGGGAAAATTCTCTCTGTACTTTTTTACCAGTACTGCATATCATAATGGAATATTCGCCTGATTTTTTTAAAGATAGGCCTGCGGTGTGCCACTTCATCAAATCTGAAAGATTAATTTCGTAATATACATGTAAAGGTTTACATAGACATATATACAAGCTTATATATACAACAGTGTTCACATTTTTACTTTATTAAGTATTAACTTTTCTGTTCGCAACAATTTGGATTTGTGAACGGGAGGGGGATTTCCAGATGGAGTTTGTTCACTTTTTGCATGATGTCAGTTGAGAGCCTGTTCTAGGAAAGGAACACACTGTTTGCAGGTCTTTTCTGGATTACTTCTAAAGCATATCGAGCCCACTCATTGACACGAAAATAACACTTATTGTCAAATTAGAGAAGATATGGTATTAGATGTGTTTGTCTTGACCTTCAATTAATTCTTCTTCAATAACTAGGAAATGCCATATGTGTCTCAAGTGAATGGTCTGCCAAATCGGTTTAGAGTGGTGGAGGCGTGGTTTCCCTCAGCGGTCCGTGCCTGGGACCTTTATTTTTTATAATATATACTTCATAAAGCTGGTGAGAACTATTTCCAATGTAAAACTGTCATTATATGCAGATGACACAGTTATATACTTTTCGGGCAGAGATTTGAATTAATATTCCAGAATGTTTTATCAATGACCGAGCTGCAAAATAATTTTTCCAGATGGACTCTCTGCGCTAATAAATTGTAACATTTGAACTTTATAAAAAACGAAAGGTATGCTAATCTTCCACTCATCTTCTCTCCTAATGTAATGAGCTAATTCTCATTAAATGGTACTGAGATAGAATATTGTAAAATCTATGCAAATATCTTTGGGCATAGAATTTTTACAACATAATTTAAAAATTTGATGAAAATATATCACTACTGTTTTGTAAGAAAATTAATAGAAACAATGGTATTCTAATTATTTTTGCACTGAGAAATTTAGTTTCATCCAAGGTTTGACAAACTGCTTTACTATTTCTTCTTATTTATCGCATTCATAACCTACAATTTGTTGGTCGTTCGGGGTGGATCAACGATAGTTGCCTGAGACCATTATTTGTGTTGCGCACAGAATAACTGTGTCTTGAATGAAATATTAGCCTCGCAAGGATATTGTTCATACCGCTGGGAAATGTTTGCAGAGCAAGGGTATCATGCCCTCTTCGTCATTTGTACAGGTTTAAGCTTGCCCTCTTCATGCATTCCAATTTTGCTGTAATGAAAGTGCGCACTATTTATACTTATTTGGAACAGCCTAAATTGGCCAACACAATTATATACTCGTGAATTTTTGAATCTTTTGAGGCATCCTTTTTCGAGGACTATGGCTAATCAAAATTCTGTATTAAATAAAGGCATTTTGTTGTGGGACTCCTTTGCCACGTCATCTCAGAGAGAATAGAAATCCTGTTGGTTTTAAGAAATTGCTACGTGAATTAGTTGGTTTTTAAATAATCTTTGATTATAACAGAATTGTTATTTTATTGTTGTTTAATTCATTATATTTTTATTATTCTACTGTGAGCACCGGGGTTTTCTGTAACGCATTGCACCTGGATTATATTTCAATAGCTCCAGCTCTCCATGTGTATTCTAAATTAATAAATTTATTATCCGTATTGGTATTATTATTTCATTATATTATTATTTCATGTATTATTATATTATTATTTATTATTATTATTAATTCATTATTATTATTATATTATTATTTATTTATTATTATATTATTCATTATTTATTATTATTATTATTAATTTAATTATTATTATTATTTATTATATTATTATTATTATTATTTATTTTATTTATTATTATTATTGCTAAAGTTTATTGATTATCATTACTGGTTTTTTTTATTTATCAAATTCTTTTGTATATTTTCTTGTTCAGGTATTAAATATTTTTTTATAATTAATTATTATTATTATTATTATTAATTATTATTTATTATTATTATTATATTATTATTATTATTATTTATCATTATTATGCTATTATAATTATCAATTAATTATTTATTATTATTCATTATTTATTATTTATTATTTTATCTTATTATTATTTATTATTATTATTTATTAATTATTATTATTATTAATTATTATTAATTAAATATAGTTGTTATTAATGTAATTTTGTGAACAAATACTTAACTACTTAAATTAATTAAATTAAAACTTTCTCAACTCATTTTCACATTCGCTGGACAAAATGTTGCCCTGACATAAGAACTGCTGAATAGGGCCAATATGTCGACATTGTATAAATTCAAAATGTAATGATTTATAATTTAATAATATAATAAAAGATAGAAATTAATTTTAAAAATTTTAAAAACGCAAAAATTTTAAATTATTTATTCATTAAGAAAAGTTTGGGTATGCTTTTTCGCGGAGCGAGATATATATTATATTAATATATATATACTATATTATAGTATATATATATTATATATATATATATATATATATATATATATATATATATATATTATATACTATACTATATAATATATATATTATTATATATATATTAATTATATATATATATATATATATATATATGTATACATATATACTATAATTATATATACTAGTATATATATATATATAGTATTATATATATATATATATATACTATATTAATATATTATATATATATATATTATATATACTTATATATTATATATAGTATAGTATAATGTTATTTCTCCCTCTCCTAAGAGTAAAATGTATTGCAAAACTTTCTTCAGTTTTTTATTGTGAAGCTGATGAATGAAAACACTCATTATTTAGTCCATGATCTGTTAGTCTTTCCTCCCCTGCACAAATTAAGAATTATATTGAGCCTTTTCTGGGCAGATAAATATCTTTCTGGAGTGTATGTTGTGAGTGAGATAGATTCTAAAATCCTTAACTATCCAAATGTGACTATATAGATCAAGTTCGTTTACAAAATTTGTAAAAATTTTAATATAAATCGATGGAATTATTTTACTAAGATTGTTCAGTTATGAATCTGTTGACTCACGATCTTTGTTCTCTAACTAGTTTGAAACATCATCAAAAAATTGAATTGCATTTCCTTTATTTCTTTTCGTATTACATTGATACTCATTTCTTCATTAACACAAAGTAGAAGTTCTGTTGCAACTTTCACAATGCTTCAAAAATTTGATCGATGTTTGCGCGTAAATCTTTTAAAAGAAGGATCACATTTTCAATTCGATTTGTAGCAGTTGTCACTAATGATGGAGACTACAATGTAGTGTCATAAGAGTGAAGAGTGAAGAAGAATAAAGCTGAAATTACAATTAAACTTATAACCTATTCACTCGTGAGTAAAGATTTCAAAAGATTTGAGTTTTTTTTTTAAGAAGATTCATTTATCTCCACCCTTTAAACTCCTCTAAATCTTCAACAATTGCCACAAAAACCTCTATAAATCACAACAATCCATTATAACTTTCCACCCTTAGCTTTGTCCATTTTGTCTCTACAAAAATCTTTAATATTTTTACTATTAAAAATAGTTTCCTTCTTGGTAAACAAAATAGTACCCAATGTTGTTGTCACTGTTCCAATAAAGTTTCTAATGTGTTGTAAACATATATAAATGCCAACAGCACAGAACATACAATGCCGCTGGATATATTTTCTCCAGCTTGAACACTTCAATCTAAAACTTTTCTTCATAACTCTGTCGGTGTCAATTTGAAAGTTGTTTCAAACCTTCGTGGTATTCCTTGCTAGAGATTCTCCTTCCAACAGCCACTAAACCTAAATCTCTTCACGAACCATAAATACGTTTTCCTCATCTCCCATTAACATATATCTTAACTACCATAGACATATTGATTTTTTTATTATTCTATAGAAAATAAAAATTAAGAGCTCAATGCCCGCAAATATTTTTTACAGTTTAATATATATTCATATATTATATTATTATTATATTATACTATATTGTACTATATTATATTAGTATATATGGGGGTATGAAGGGTATATTATGATAGTATATATATATATATAGATTA